>QEPC01014195.1:3127034-3138632 GCA_003113815.1 Sphenodon punctatus
GGGATGTGTGCGAGGCTGTGGAGGGCGTGCTCCTGGACAGACCGATCCAGCTGGTGGACCAGGAGGCCGTGATGGCGGGGTTCGCGGCCGGAGGCTTCCCCAACTGCATGGGAGCCATGGACGGCACCCACGTCGAGATCCTCCGCCCCTCCACAGGGGAGGCTTCAGAGTATGTGAACCAGCACGGGTACCACTCCCTGCAGCTGCAGGCGGTTGTGGATCACCGGGGCTGGTTCATAGACATCTTCATGGGCAACTCCAGTCATAGTCACAACGCCCGGATCATGACCATCTCCCCCTTCTATGCCCGGATGTTCCAGGGGGATTTCGCTGACATGGATATGACCTGGATCGAGGGGGTACCGATGCCCCCCTGTATCCTGGGAGACCCTGCCTACCCCCTCACCCACTGGTTGATGAAAGTCTACCCTGTCGCATGGACCCCTGTGGAGGTGCTATACAATACCCGCCTGTGCTCCATCAGGACCATGGTGGAGCGAGCCTTTGAAGCCCTCAAGCAGCGCTGGAGGAGTCTCGCTGGGAACCTAGACTACACTGTGGAGACCTCTACCCTGGTGATCAGGACCTGCTGTGTGCTCCACAACATCTGCGAGACCGAGGGGGCAACCCTGGAATACCCAGAGCCCCACAGGACCCCCGGTCCCATGCCCCTGTACGTGAATGCCGAGAACCCCAGGGAGTACCGTTATGCCAAGCACATCCGGGATGCCCTTGTGAGGCATATAGCCCAGGATGCCTGGGTGTGAGGGGCTCCCCTCCCTGGCCCACCCACTGGGGTTCCTGGTTCCAGCCGGGTTCTGCCCCCCCTTGTCACCCACATACGGGCCCTGGAGGCATATATGTGTGTATACATTTATTTCACCCGCGTGTACGTGTGACCCCTCCACCTCTCCCTCCACCTCGTAGCCCCCTGCCCTCTCTAGTGCCCCCCTCCCCCCCTCTTTTCCTGGGTTGGCCCCGTGAGCGCCCGGTGTGGGACATGGATCCCTGGGAGCTCTCCTCCCCCCCGCTGTCTGTGTTCCCAGCAGTGTCCTGGGCCTCCTCCAGGTCCAGCAGGGGGGGCAGTGGTTGGTCGGAGGGAGGGCCGGGATCCAGGGGGCCCCCCATGGTGGTTGCACCCTCCTGAGGCCGGGGGGCACTGGGAGGTGGATGTGCAACCCCGGGGGGCGGAGGGCCAGCAGGGGTGCCTGCGCAGGGGGCGGGGGCACCGAGGGGCCTGGCATGGGGCCCTGGGCAGGCAGGGTGCCCGGGGGTGCAGTTGCCATCACATAGGCACACATTGTGCCAGAGTGCAGGAACAGGGAGGTCCCAATATCGTGGGACCTATCCATCTTCGCAGAGTGCTCCTGCACCATGCCTGTGATGGCCTGCTCCAGCCTCCCGAGTGCCTCCACGTGCCTGCTGTGCTCCCGGTGGTCCCGCCTCTGCTCCAGGCGCACCTTGCCCTGGAGCCTCTGGTCCCTCGCCTCTGCCCGCTCCAGGGACTGCTCGATGGCCGCCTCCATCCATTCCATGGCTGCTATCATCCTCTCTCCCTGTTCCTCCGAGGTCCGGATGATCTCCTCTGCCTGGTCCTCCCTCCTCCTGCGGACCCGTGCCCGTTGCTCCCTCATGCACTGTGATGGGGCCACGGGTCCTGGGGATGCTGGCTGCCGGGGTTTCCCTGAAGGTACGGGAGGGTTAGTCCGATCTTGACCCTGACCCCTGGTGATGATGGGGCAGGGGCCCCGGGTGTCTCACCGGGCCCCTCCCCACCCCAAGACCCCGGCACCTCTCACCCCCTCCGACTGTCCAGGGAACCCCTCTCTGCACCCCGGATTGCCCTCCCTACCGGGCCACCTTCCCTCACCTGGTTCCTGCACCTGCTGGTGGGTCTCCTCAGCGACTGCCTTCTCGGTCACCTGGGTCTGGTCCTGGGGTGTCCCATGGCCTGCGGGTGAGTAGGGGGGGTTGTGGATGTTTGGGTGTGCAGTTGGCTGACCTGGGACAAGGCCCCCTCCTACCTTGGTATTGGGAGTCTGGGGCTCGGTCTGGATCTGGGCCAAACCCATTCATCCCCCCCTTGGCCCCTGCCCCCGTGGGCCCGGTCCCTCCCCCCTCTGGGTTGACCACTTACCCTCAATGCCCCTCGGTGTGGGAGTGGGGGTGCTCCCCCATGGACCACTGACTGAGGGTGATGAGGATGCTGGCCTCAGACTCCGCTTGCCCAGCCTGGGGTGGGTGCTCTCCGAGCTGCTGTCCGGGGAGGACTGCAGGTGCTGGGGGACCCAGGGCTTTCCTCCTGGGGGTCCGGGGCCCTGGAGCTCATGTCTACCAGTGGGGCAGCGAGGGGAGGGGGTACTTTGGCCCATTCCCTGCCCTGGACCACAGCGCTCCCGACGAGCCATGGGGTGACTATGGACCCCTTCATATGCAGGATGCGGTCCAGGGCATCATAGAATGGGGCCGTGTCCGGACCACCTATTGTTGTCCCGGATGGCCTTGTACCCCCTCTTCAGCTCCTTGACCTTTGAGCGGCACTGTGCTGCTGTGCGCTGATGCCCTGCCGCCTCCATGTCCCGCACTATGTCTTGGTAGACATGCTCATTGCGCTGGTTGAGCACGAGCTCGAGCTGGTACTCCAGGGTTCCCCATATCCTAATGAAGTCCCAGGTCTCCTGGAGGCCCCACTGGCCCCCTCTGTGGTACGCCTTCCTCCCTCTTCTCCACTGTGGTTCGTCCTCCGCCACCTCCGCCAGGGCTGGTCCGGTGTCCTCTGGGGGCTCATCCACCCGGGCGCTCTTTCGTGTCTGCGGGAGGCAGGGGGTAGGGGGTTAGGGTTTGGTGTGTGCCCCCTTCCCCTTCCTCCCTGGCGGGAGCCCGGGCTTGCTCCGTGCCCCCCCTGGTGCCCCTGCTCCCCTGCCCTTGTTTCCCCTTACCCGTTTCCTGGGTGCCTCCTCCGGCCCCGTTCCGACTGATGTCCCCGGGGCGTCGTGTCCCACCTGCTGCTGCAGGTGTTGTCCCTGCACATCCTCCATGGTCAGCACGACCCCCGGCTCCCCCTCCTCCACCTGCGCTCCCTCCACCGCTGCCCCTGCCTCCTCCTCCTCCTCCACCGTCGCTCTCTCGCCCACCGCTCTCTTCCACCTCCCTCCTCGCTCCATCCCACCATGCTTTCCTGCTGCATATTTCCCTTTAAATCTCCCTCCTTTGGTTGTGTTGTTGCTGGTTGCCTGGCAGCGACGCTGCGTGCATTGTCCATGGCTGGGGATCATTTCCGTTGGTTCTGCCTGGGGATTGGCGTCCAGACTTTACTTTTTGTTGGTTCCCGGTGGGGATCTCTTTGACCACGCTTCCCGAGATTTTGCACCGGGTAGCCCTGGAAGCGTGGTTGAAATTGACCCCATGTGGGTATTGAGTGTGGTGAACATCTGGCAGCCGCCGAACAGACGTTCAGGGCTCTTTGGCCCCACCGCGGGATTGAGCGTGGTTCACTGTGGTTGAGCGTAATCTCGTAACATCTGAAAACACCCATGCTTCCTTTCTTTAACTTCTTCCTTTTGACCTCCATGTTTTGGACTCACTACTTTCCTTATTGTGACAGTCATTTGCTTTTCCTAATCTTTTCCAAAAATGGTTCAGTTTCTGACCTCTCCTTAGATGTGCTCCCCATCTCTGATAATCACATTGGGTACAGCTACATGAGCTGGGCAGGACTGATCCCGGGTGGACAATTGCAGCCGCCACACTTTGGGGCCAGGGAGAGAGCAGGTCACATGGTCCACCCTCCCTGCAGGGAAACCAGACATTTCTCTATTGGATGCCCTACCATGCCTTGGGGTGGGCCAAGGTGCTAGCCATATGCACGGGTGCCCAGTCCTGTCACACCTACCATCCCTCCACCCTCCCACCATTTCAATGCCAGCCATGACATGGAGGTGTAGGAATGGCGACTCCATCCACTGCTCACTGGTACTGGCAGGCCTCAGCAGGGGTGGGTGGAATAGGGGTTTGAGCACAGGGTCTGGGCACATGAACAACAGCTTGGTTGGTAACCTGATTTGGGCATCTTTACCTCACTTAGAGTAAGACTACTACACATTGTGACCCCGGCCTTTTTTAAAGGATGCAGTGCATAGCAACCAGCTGCCCACCTCACCCTGGGCAGGGTGAACATCGGATAGCTGCCAGGCATATGAACCACTGCATCACAAGGGAACAGTGCCCAAATTAGGGTACAGCTGCCCAAATTAGGTTACCTTCTCGTGTGGCTGTACCCTCAATCCATGTGCCTCTGCCATTGCCCAGCCTCTCACTCCTTCCATGACTTTCTGTCCATCAAACCTCAGGACTTTGTTTTCTCCCTTCCTCTTCTCTCATCTGTCTCCTTTCCCCCCCTCCCTGACTCAGCTGCCTCTGCAGTGGAGTTTTAAGATAGTGGTGTGGTGGGTGGGTCCACTGGGGGTGGAGCCACTGTTAAAAAAATGTCTATGGAGGGAGACAATGTGCATGCGCAGCATGAACACTAGCTGCGGTGGAACACTGCTCCTCCCGGCAAACCTGAAAAACTGCACAAAAATGGCGCAAAATAAAAAAATAAAGCAAAATAAACCAAGAACCGGCTCGGGGAACCTCTGGGGCATAGGCCTAGCAAAAAAAATGGCAGAAAAGGGGCTGATAACTTGCTATTGCCAGCAAAGACAAGCAGCAGAGCCAGCACAAGAAGAAAGCGTGGTGAGTGATAAAATGGCAGCTGCAGCCCAGCCCTACGCCCCAGGGGACCCAGAAGGGGAACAGGCCACTAGGAACACTATCCTAGCTGAAATAAAAGCATTGTGGGCAGAAGCCCCAAAAGATAAACTGGAGGTACTTGAAAAAATAAGCAAAGTAAAAAACTCAGTAGAAGAGGGAAATAAAAAACTGGAATGTGTGAGCCAGCGGGTAGAAATTGCAGAAGAATGCATTTCAAACCTGGAAGATCAGTCACTAACCACTGACAGTGATCTAGCAAAGGTAAAAGAATCCCTAGCTCTTCTGAGATTTAAATGTGAGGCCTTAGAGAATAGATCCAGGCATAGTAACTTACGCATAATAGGAGTGAAAGAAGGTGCAGAAGCAGGGGGAATACAGGAACTACTCACACAGATTTTTACTGAGAATTTCCAAGACCAACACCATCTCCACAATGTGGAAATAGAACAGGCACACAGGACATTACGGCCCAAACCAAAAGATACAGACCCCCCCAAGAGCTATCATAGTCAAATTCCTAAAATTCAAAGATAAAGAAACCTTGCTATCTGCAGTGAGGAAAAAAATAATCAAACTATGGAACACCAAGGCAATAAGCTCAAACTACAACCTGACTATGCACCAGACACCATGAAAAGATGTAGAGCATGGTCCAAATATTTCACAGAATTAATAGACAGAGGATTAAAACCCCAACTATGGCACCCAGCCAAACTGGCCATTCTGGTCAATGGCCGAAGAAGAATATTTGAAGACACTACAGACTTAGAGATATTTCTACAAGCCCACAAACCTGCCCAACAGGACACTGACTAATCACAACTTGCTCACCAGATAAATGTTATAATCTGGATATCTGTGATGTTTACCTTTCATGTACAGGTCTACTAGCCTATAATGCATCTTGGCTATAATCATAGTGTAAAATCCATATATTGCTTATATCATTGTACTCTAATGTGCACCTATTAGTAATTTCTGGCAGGACTTGGTGGGACGCACGTGGTCACTGAGCCCTATACAGGTCAATCCAGAAAAACTCGGGGGGGTGGGGGGTGGGGGGAGGACAAAAAAACAAAAAAAGATTATCTCCCAAAAGACCTTCAGTTTAACTGAAAAGAAGAGAACATGTTTCAATGGGCACGAGATGCAAATCCTTATGTTTAATTTGATGTTAATGTTGTTAAGTTATGTTGTAATTTTATTAAGCTTTGCCAAGCTCTCACTATCCAAGTATTACCCAACAATCACCCCAAAATCAAACATTGAACATACTACTAAGAAAAACATATACAGCCAGTAAAAGGAAGGTTTAAACCCAAATAAAACAGAAACAATTAAAACCCAACTACTACCATGGCAGTAACAACAGGTAGCAAACCAAACTTAAAATTCTTGTCCCTGAATGTAAAGTGCCTGAATCACTCCATAAAAAGAAAAAAGGTGACAGAATTTCTAGTAGACCAGGCATTCGGAGTTTTCTTCCTACAGGAAACCCACTTGATTCAAAAAGATCTCCACAGGTTTACAAATCGAAGCCTAGGGGACATATATGCCTCATGCGGTAGGGAAAAAAGGCAGGAGTCATGATAGGCTTCTCAGCCTCAACAAACTTTAAACTAACCTATGAAAAAAAAGAAGGCAGATTCCTTCTTATAAAAGGCAAGGCATACTAAACTCCCAACAGGTAACATTAGTCAATGGGTGAAAACAGACATGACACTAACCACCCTTTAACCACCCTTGGTGCTTATTTATGCATGTTGCAGGGTTGTATTGGTGCCTTATGGAGCCCTGAAACATGCATAAATGACCAGCAAGAGTGGTTAAAGGGGGGTTAGCGTCATGTCTGTTTTCACCCAATATGTATGCCCCAAATGAGAACACACACCATTTTTTTTCAAAAATACATACCCATTACCACCCAAAATATGGAGGGCCTGTTAATTTCAACTCCCTATTAACAGCCCTGGACCACTCTACCCAGTCCCAACTCAAAACCCCCCATAAAAACATAGGGTGATTTCAGAAGTGACGCGTTCCAATTCACCACAGTGAATCCCACCCCGGTGTGAATGGATTCACCGCGGGCTGTGGTGACACGTGCGGCCCCAACAGAAGTGACAGGATCGTGACCACCGCCCGGGGGCAATCAGAGAGAACATGGGCCGGAGGAACATAACAGACATGCAGTGGAGACGTGGACCAGCCCCAGAATGCACCGCGGCTGGGGTCAATTCCTTCCACCGCGGCTGAGGGTTTCCATTCAGAAGTTACTTTTCATTCACCCCTGCCGTGGTGACCATTCACACTTCTAGACCTCCTCCCGCCCCGACCTCACGAAGTGTGGTTAGCTTCACCCCGGGCCGCGTTTGACTGTGGTGAACATCTGGATGCGAGCAAACAGACATGCACGGCGCTTTCACCACCCCCCGCATTTGACTGAGGTTGACTGTGGTGGCATTCACCACTTCACTTCGTGACACGGTTAAATTCACCACAGTGAATCCCACCCCGGTGTGAATGGCATCACCATGAGCCGTGGTGAGACGCACAGCCCCAACAGACATGACAGGGCCGGCACCACCGTCCAGGGCCAACAGGAGAGAACACGGGCTGGGGGAACCCAACAGACGTGACACAATGATGAGAACCACGGTGGGAGCCCCACAAGACACCAGGGTCACATGGATGCAAACATGGCCACCTGAAGTCAAACAAAGCCAAAGATGGCAGAGGGCCCCACCCAGGGAAGGGAAACAATAAAGGAAGGGGGTGGACAGAGCTGAAGCATGAGCAGCGCTCACAAACAGCAGCCACATGGAAGGCGCACGGACTTCAAAAAGGGAAGCGCACACACACAAATGAAGCAGCACACCCGCATAACAAAGGGGAGCGGAGCATGGGGGCAGAGGGAGGCACACATCGGGGGGGGGAACAGGGAACCCCCAAGCCGGTCGGATGCATGGGAGGAGGGGGGGTGGCAAGGGGCCGGCATGACCAGCCCACCAGGAGGGGGAGGGGGAGGGGGCAGGAGCCCAGTGAGCAAGGGCAAGGGGGACCCAGCAGCCCAAGGAGACAGGAGGCAGCACAAGGCACAGTGAAGCACAACAGGTGTTTATTGAGGACACAAGCGGCACCGGCCGGGCACAGAGCCATAAAGCACTGGAGTGAGTGGAGCCAGGGCGCGGGAGAAGAGGAAGCAGCAAGGGGGACACAGGGCCCAGTCCGGGAGGGGGGAACCCGCACAATGGCCCGCCACGGAGCCAGGGTCCAATGGAGAAGTACACCCAGTGCACGAGGGGAGGCACCGGACATAGGCACGGAAAGTCCCCCCCCCCCGCCGGCACGGCGGATGAAGGGCATGCCCCCCCCCAGTCACACTCTCCATGGCAGCCAGGGGGCCGGTTGAAGACTGGGCCATGGTTGAGGGTCACCAAGGTGGGGGAGCAGTCCCAGCCCCTTGGAACAGGGGCCCCCAGGCCAGGTGCAGGAGAGCGGGGCACAGGGAAGGGGGAGGCAGCTCACGGAAAAAGAGGGCTGTCAGCGACACATCCACAGGAGGCCACACGGAGGGTTCAGGGGTGGTGGCCACAGGTCCCAAGTGAGAGGGCGACAGGCAGGCGGGCGGAGATGGGTCACAGGGGGTCCAGCAGTCCCAAGGCGGCAGCAAGTGTTGGCACGAGCACCCAGGCCACAGGCGGAAAGAAGGCGCTGAGGAGGCAGTCAGATGTCAGATAGGCCCAGTGCGCCCTACATGCGGCTGCAGGGACTCCCATCGGGTGGAGGGGTTGGTAAAAAAAGCAGGTGCACAGAGCGGGGCCATTGCCACAGTCTCCGGCAGAAGCCTTGGCTGGCCATGTGGAAGCAGATCAGGTAGAAGGCCTCGAAGGGATCCGTAGAGTCCATCCCGACTTGCACATCATAGCGGCTGCACACCTCTGACAGGGCTGCCAGCTCCGGACCAGAAGGGGAGCCATAATCATCCGCAGGGGACTAGGGCAGGTGGGACAGCTCCAGCAGACAGCAGTAGGCAGCCCCGCGGGAGCGTGGATACCCACGGGCACCCTGCATGCTGATGAAGTAGGACACGGCCAGGGCAGGGCCACCCTCACACAGGCAGGTCACATATCCCGGGAAGGCACACACACAGAGAGCGGAGACCGTCTCAGCTGTACTCCATGCCACAAGCCCCCCCCCATCATGTCCAGTACGTGCTCCTCAGCGAAGGGGGCGAGCCCCAGATCCTCACAGTGTATGCAGCAGTCGCCAGCGGTCATAACATAGTCAAAGCGCAGCATACCAAAGCTCAGGCACCGATAGGCATCTGACCGGGTGGGCAAGGAGCGCAGGCAGCGCTGAACGATGGGTGAATGCCACAGGTCGCAAAGGGCCATGTTCTTGTGGGCAGTCCAAGGTCGGACAGAGCCCCTGGAGCCTCCGAGTGGAACCTCGGGCTGAGATGCAGCTGCCATGGTACAACTCTTGGAGGGTCTGAGCCACAGCAGCCGTGGGTGCAGCATGGGATGTGTGGCTGGGGGGCTGGACAGGCAGACAGGGGCTTCCAAGGCCGATAGATAATGGCAAGACGGGAACAATGGGGCCGCTGTGGAGGGATGTGAAGGGAGTGGGCAGCGCACAGCTGCTGGCATGCAAGGCCGGACAGCCCCATGCATACACACCTGCAAGAAGAGATAGAAACAACAGCACGCGCGTGCACAGGGAGAAGCAGCGGCCAGGGGCCAAGGCCCCAGGCCCATTATGAGGGACCAAAGCCAGAACTGGAGGGAGCACAGCGGGGCCCCAGGGCACCCCCCCTTGCCACCACCACCGGCTGACACCCCATGCAGGAGATGGTGCTCCTGAGCTGATAGCCCAACAGATAGGGGGTGTGCGGCCACCCTTAGGCCAATGAGGGAGGGGAAGGGTGCACATATGTGGCACAGGTGCGTGTTCAGGGGCGGAAGCGAGAGCACATTTCCACAGCCGTGACCCTGACCAACGGAGCGGCCACACCCACAGGGATGGATCGCGTCCAGCTGGGAGCTCGCATAGCCCTGCTACAGGCAGTTACGGAGTGGTTCCGGGAACACGTGGCGCTGCTGAGGCTCATCACAGAGGAGCTGGATGAGATGCACATGGAGCAGTGATACATGGCCAGGGTGGTGGCACGCACCCATCATGCAGCTAGCAGGGCCGGATGGCTCCTAGCCCTGGGGACGGCACGGCGGCTCGGACTGGCCTACAGCAGGCCACTGCTACGAGCCAACAACTTACTAGCCAGCATCAGGGGTCTGCTGTCCAAGAGTGTGTGGGAAAAGGCTGCGAGGTATCTAGTGCTGCAGCTAGCCATGCCCATCCAGAGGTGCACGTGGGCTGTGCCGAGGACTCATCAGTGGTGGCAGAGGGTGCTGGCATGGTGGGACGATGTCACCTGGGTCAGACACTTCCGAATGGACAGGCACACCCTCATGCGCCTGGCAGAGCGGCTGTGGGAATGGCTTGAGCCCCTGAGGACCGATATGAGGGACTCCATCCTCGTGCCACAGCAGGTTGTCATCGCTGTGTGGACCTTGGCCACACCGGACTCCTGCCAGTCTGTAGTCCAGCACTTTGGGGTGGGGCTCACAACTGTGACGTGCCTGGTGCGGGACTTCTGTGAGGCTGTGGAGGGGGTGCTCATGGAGCGCGTTATCCAGCTGGTTGATCAGGACACCGTTATGGCGGGTTTCTGGGAGCTGGGCTTCCCCAATTGTATCGGGGCAAGCGATAGCACCCATATAGCGATCCTGCGGTCCCCAGACGATGATGCGGCCGAGTACATAAACCAGCACGGGTACCACTCACTGCAGCTCCAGGGCCTGGTGGACCATCGGGAGCTCTTCACGGACATATTCACTGGGCACTCAGGCCGCAGCCATGACACACGCATCCTCACCATCTCCCCGCTGTTTGCCCATATGTACAGGGGGGACTTCGCAGACATGCAAATGACCCGGATAGAGGGGGTGATGATGCATCTTAGGCAACCCGGCATATCACCTGAAGTGATGGCTGATGAAGGCATTCCCAGTGCCCATCACCCCAGCTCAGCAGCGGTACAACACCCACAGCTCGCACCGTGGTCAAGAGGTCCTTTGGCAGCCCCACCCTCAAGCAGCATTTGCGATGTCTGGCCGGCCAGCTGGAGTATACGGTAGAGACCACCTCCGTTGTCGTTGGAGCCTGCTGTGTCCTCCACAACATATGTGAGTTCAACGGGGCCGCTCTGGATAACCCCCCTCACGCCGTCTGCCTGGCCCGGTACCACTGTATGCTGATGTGCCCAACCCCCGTGAGTACCACTATGCCAAGCGCATCAGGGCAGCTCTGGCTCATCATGTTGAGCGCCTGCCCCATCCCTGAGGCCCCCGTCACCTGGACCCTCCCAACCAGACCTGCACCACGACCGCAGCCACACCGATGCTGCTGTAGCCCTGTACCAGCATGAAATAAAGCACTCGGATGGACTTAGGTGTGCCACCGACAATTTATTGTGCTCCCCCATTCCTGCCCACTACCCCATTACACCTGTTTGCCCTTGTGCCCATCCCCCCTCTGACCCCCCTCAGTGATGCCAGGTGCCCCCTCCCTTCCCCATCCCCTATGCTGCCCTGCCCCTCCCCCTTCCCCTGGTGCCCCTTGGCTGGCCCCTCCCCCGGGCAACTGGGATGACCCAGGCTACCGACTCCCCCTCATCCAAGGTGGTGGAGGAGGCGCTGTCAGCCACCTGGGCCAGGAGGCCTGCCCCTACCCCCTGTCCAAAACCCCTGAGGGGCCCCTGCCCCTCCCCCCCATGCCGCCTGC
>QEPC01014195.1:3156931-3188418 GCA_003113815.1 Sphenodon punctatus
GGCCGCTATCATCCTCTCCCCCTGTTCTGCCGTGGTCCGGCCCCTTCCCACCCCCTCCCTGGCCCCTCCCACCACCTCCGAATGTCCTGGGACCCCCCTCCTGGCGCCCCAGTGGGCCCTCTCACCCAGACCGTGTGCCTCACCTGGTTCCTCTGCCTGGGCTCCTCAGCGCCTGCCTACTCACCCACCTGGTTCTGGTGCCGGGGTGTTCTGTGCCCTGTGGGAAAAGAGGGAGGTTTGTTGGTGTAGGAGTGTGAGGATGGGTGGCCGGGGCCCGGGGCCCCTTCCTGCCTTGCTTGTGAGGGGCTGGGGCTGGCCACAGCCCGTTCATCCCCCCCTTGACCCCTGACCCTGTGGGCCTGGTCCCTCTCCCCTCCCGGTCACCTGCTTACCCTTAATGTCGGTCTCCGATCCTTCTGAGGCTGGCCCCTCAGTGTGGGAATGTTCTCCCTGGGACCACTGGCTGAGGGTGATGAGGGTGCCGGCCTTGGACTCCACCTGTCCGGCCTGAGGGGTGGGTGCTCTCCAGGCTTCTGCCTGGGGGGGCTGCAGGTGATGGAGGTCCTGGGGCATTCCTCCTGGGGTTCCGGGGCCCTGGAGCTTGTGTCTACCAGGGGGGTGGCGAGGGGAGGGGGTACCTTGGCCCATTCCCTGCCCTGGACCACTGCACTCCCCACGAGCCATGGGGCAACTATCGAGCCCTTCATGTGCAGGATTCGGTCCAGGGCATCGTAGAAGGGAGTGGTCCAGGCTCCGTGTCTGGACCGCCTATTGTTGTCCCTTATGGCCTTGTATCCCCTCTTCAGCTTCTTGGCCATGGAGCGGCACTGTGTCATGGTGCGATGGTGCCCCGCTGCCTCCATTTCCCGCACTATGTCCTGGTAGATGTGCTCATTCCACTGGTTGAGCGCGAGCTCCAACTCGTACTCCAGGGTCCCCCAGATCCGTATGAAGTCCAGGGTCTCCTGCAGCCTCCACTGGCCCCCTCTGTGGTAGGACTTCCTCCCTTGTCTCCCCTATGGGTCCTCCTCCTCCTCCTCCTCCTCCACCTGGGCTGGGCTGGTGTCCTCTGGGGGCTCGCCCACCTGGGCCCATTTCCATGTCTGTGGGACATAGGGGGTTTTATGGTTCGGTGCGGTCCTGGCCCCTCTCATGGGCCTCCCCCCTTTCCCCCCCTCCCTGCCAGGAGCCCGGGCTGGCCCCCTTCCCCCCCTTGGTGCCCCTGGGTCCCCTGTTCCCCTCCCCTTGTTTCCCCTTGGGGTGCCTCCTCCCCCCGTCCGGCTGATGTCCTTGGGGCATCCTGTCCCAGCTGCTGCAGGTGTTGTCCCTCCACCTCCTCCATTCTCAGCATGACCTCTGCCCTCCCCTCCTCTGCCTGCGCTCCCTCCACCACTGCCACTGCCTCCTCCTCCTCCACCCTTGCTCTCTCACCCACCGCTCTCTTCCGCCTCCCTCCTCACTCCATCCCACCACACTTCCCTGCTGCGGTTTGCCCTTTAAATCTCCCTCCGGTGGCTGTGTTGTTGCTGGTTGCCTGGCAGCGATGCTGCATGCTTTGTCCCTGACTGGGGATCATTTTCTTTGGTTCTGGCCAGTGATTGCCATCCAGATGTTACTTTTTGCTGTTTCCCAGTGGAAATCTCTTTGACCACGCTTTCAGAGTTTGTCCGGTGGGGAGCCCCGGAAGTGTGGTTGATTTTGACCCCATGTGGGTATTGACCATGGTGAACATCTGGTGGCCGCCGAACAGACATTCAGGGTGCTTTGGCCCCACCACGGGATTGATCATGGTTCACTGTGGTTGACCATGATCTTGTAACGTCTGAAAATACCCATGCATAAGAAATGTTAAAACGGTGTTAAAGTAGAGTTGGCGTCATGTCTGTTTTCATGCAATGAATACAGATCTAATGACTACACAATCTTGTTGGCATATAATAGTGAACAAAATGCAAAGTTCTGTGAGCAAATCAAAAAGGAGAAAACAGCAGTTGTCCTGTAGGCCAGGTAATAGTTGGCAGGTTCAAGTCTGTTGTAGGAAAAGAGGCATTATATGTACGTGTGATTTCTATCACTTTTAAAATTTACAGTTTTAAATATAAGAACCCACTCAGGAGAGAAAACCTGAACATGCCAGCAGTGTGAGAAAAGCCTCAGGAAAAATTGGGACATTTCATATACATTAGAGAATCCAGCTCCATGCTTTTTGGAGAACCATTTATTCAGTCCTAATTTCTTCTCCTAGCTCTTCCAGATTTCTAACCTACTAAAACCTAAAGTTGGTTAGAAATCTTAGTTTGCAAGCTTTTAAGAGTATTTATCATAATCATTTGGTTTTAAAATGGTGTGCAAGGTTGTTAATATAGCATGAACTGTATGCGAAAGGTATCTGGCAGTTTGCAAGAGGCCGCCTGACAGTTGGGGGCGGGGGGAGGCACCCCAGTGATCTTGGGAAAGCGAGATCACTGGAATGGCTGCCCAGCTATCAGGAGGCCCTGGAGGGTGTGGGGGAGAGGCGAGGGCTCTAGCACCATCTGTGGTGCCACAAACTATGGGCAGGGGGTGCCCACTTGAAGGGTTCCCAATGTTGCCTACGGCCCAGGGTGACAGTGGCATGGAGACTCCATAGGTCAAACATGAGTTCCAGTTGCCTCCTTCATCCAAAGAACCTAAACAGTTCCCCCATTCCCATCTCAGCTGCAGCTGGGAGAGAGGAAGACATGAATGGTGGAGTTCACTTGGAAGGAGCCATGGGGCAGAATAGCTTAGAAAACACTATAATAGACTTAAAGCTTAGCTACTGGCCATTTTAAATCTCTTTCAAAAGTTAAAAAAAAAAAGTTTCAGATCACTCAGGGAGAGGAGACAAAATTCAAGGAGCTGCCACAGCAAAAATCAGTAAAAACCAATAATAGTAGCTATAATAAAATATAAAATAATTAATAATAATTTTAAAATCATGAAAAAATGAGGGTTATCTTGATGAGGCCCCTAGATATTTAAAAAAATATAATTATATTTGCTATTTCAACTTTAAGTCTACCTACCTTCCTGGTATCCAAAACATCAACATTTAACTTTTGATTAACCAATATGGCAACCCCTCTAGCCTTGGAACTGAAACAACTAGAGAATGAAAGACCTACCCTATCGCTATTGAATTTCTTGGCTTTGCTCTTGGAGCATGGCAATATCAACTTCCTCTTTCCTAAGCACAGAATATAACCTTTAATAGGGTTACTGAGATCCTTTACATTCCAATAAATGCATTTGACTTGAACAATAGCCACTGATATACTCAATAAGAGAGAGAGAAAAGGGGAGGAATAAAAATTAATAATTCCCAGCTGATGATGAAGTGAATGAAAAACAACAAAACAGACAAAATAAAGGCCCCACTCCAAGGTCCACGTGTGGAGACAAAACTCCCCTTTTGCATGTGTGCACATAGTGTATGTACACACAGCCCTCAATGCAAAGCCTCCCCACCCCCCAGTCTGTGCTAGCAAGAGGAAGATATTTTCCTTCATGTACAAGTCCCTATTTTAAATTTGTGCCAGCCTCTCAGAAATGAATCTCTCAAAAAGAAGCAGCCTAAGCTTATCCTAACTGGCATGCAATGTGGAGGGGAATTATCTACGGCCCCCCTGGAAACATATATGAATGAATGAATGAATTAATGAATAAGATTTGTTGTGAAGCCCTTTGGCTATTACAATAGGCAACACATATAATATTTTGTTCAATCCAAAGGAAATGAAATCTATTTGCCAGAAATCTTACTATCTTATACCTCAAGGACCATTTAGGTTCGCTCCTACGACTATAAAAATGAAAAATGATAAGATTTTGTTCTCTTAATCTTTAGTTCTCATCTCAGATACACTTTTTACCTTTGATGTGCCCTTCATCAGAGGATTTCGATTTAACAGTTTCATCATCTCTCCATTCATCAAGAGTAGAATTATAGTTGCTGTCAATAGAGAGGTTTTGATATAATCTATTAAACATCAATTCATACATTCCAGATTGACTCCTAAGGTCAGAACATAGTCTTTTAATGGCCGTTAGCTCCAAATTAGCTTCAGCTTCCATTTGTTCAAGTTCTCTAAATAATGAATGAAGGTGGAAAAAATCTCCTTGGCAGAACATGCTTTTTGGAGAACCATTTATTCTGTTCGAATTTCTTCTCTTAGCTCTTTCAGATTTCTAACCAACTAAAACAAAGTTGGTTAGAAATCTCAGTTTGCAAGTTTTTAAAAGTATGTGTCATTCTGTTTAAAAATTGTGTGCAAGAGTGTTAATATAGCATGAACTGTATGCAAAAGGTATCTGGCAGTTTGCAAAAACTTTGGCATAATTCAGATGAAAGAGACAAACAGAACTTTAAGATGGATGCAGGGCTAACCCCCCCGAGTTGCTCCAGGAGTGCACTCCTGCATCCAGCCCCACCTGCGTGGGGTTTAAATGGATCTGGTGGATTCCCTTGCCTGCGGTCTGCCCGCACAGTCCCCCCCCCCCCGCACATACAACATAGAGTTGTGTGCAGATTGCTTGAGACTCTAGGCTGCCTCCCACAACTCTATGGCTTTTCCCAGAGCAATGGCCAGAATCAGAGCTGCAGTGTCGGTCTGCAGAGCAGCTCTGCCTTGGGCCGGTACCCTGGGTTTGGCCAGCCCACTATGCTGGCGGTGTTCTGGGATGTTCTGGAGCACTGCAAGCGGTGCCTGCTCTGCTCCAACATCTCGAGGTGCGTCTATAGATGGAGGGGTGTGGCCAGTCCCAGGGCAGCCTGTCCATCTGTGTACACCCAAAGAAAAAACAAGAAACCTGCTCAAGATCTAAGTTGCTAGGCCCACTATTATCCTGGTTCAGATTAATTCGGTCTGGAGTCCTTTGCACAGGCCATGGCAGCACATAGCTCATGCTCTTCCTGGGGGATTGTCCTGAGGAACAGTCCGGGTTAAACGCCACAACGGCCTGTGTGAACCTGAGTTCCTGCCCAGGCCAACATCTGGCAGCTGGTTTTAGAAGTGATGGCACCATGGATGTCTACATGGGTCAAAGTCTCAAAATCCATGGTACTGTCACATTTGAAAACACCCTAAGTCTTTTTGCTGGTTCTGGTGGTTGCATTGAAATCTTCTGATACAATAATGGTTAAAAATAATAGATCCAAATAGCCAGCATCAAGGCACCACAAAATATCCTGAAGAACAAAATTGCAGAGCTAGAGCCACAGACACCAACAGCTGAATATCAGCTTTCTCATTTTGACCCCCATCATCAGAAAAGCACTGCCCCCAGGGCTTCTGGTCAAGGGAGGGCACGTGCTAGCAATCCCCAAGAAGGACCCTCGATGCTTGCAGCAAACAGGCAGTATCCCCCCGCCCACGGTACCCTTCAACCACTTGCCCTCGGGGTTTCTGCTCAGAGAAATACGTTACACGAGTTCTTTAGCCTTTTCATTTTGCCACCATTCCCCACTTCCCTGGATCAGGATGACAGAGAAGGTGACTGTGTGGAAACTCAGGAGACTAGGGATGGGCGAACGTGGTTCGGAAGTTCAGAGTTCGAACTGAACTCGACCAGTTCGGTCGACCAAACCTCCAAACCGAACTCGATTTTTGAACTGAACCGAATTTCCGAACTCGGTTCTGTTCACCCATCCCTATAAGATAATATTCCTTTTAGTTCAATGGGGTTTGAATTTCCGAACTCTGTTCGGAAGTTCAGAGTTCGAACCAGACTCAAGTAGTCCGGTCGACTGTACCGAACTTCTGAACTGAACTTGATTTTCGAACCGAACCGAACCGAATTTCCGAACTTGGTTCTGTTCACCCATCCCTACAAGAGACAGGGCAAAATTATGGTTCCGGTTTGCTTCCAAATCAAGTAAGTCCAGTTCAAACTAGTTCTTCAGTTCCAATTCACTTCCAGCTCAATTTCCTAATATTTTCAGGATTCATGAATGTTTTTACATTTGCCAATGGATTCAAAATTGGACAGTTTGCACTCTTTATATCATTATTTTTGTCAAATGTCTTTTTCTTGACATTTTGGATAAAGTATTTTAGCTGAGTTTCACCCGCCACATGTGAACGAAAGTATCCATTTCTGAGACACTGTAAACTGCCTTGTGCTCCAGTAGATCCGCCTTGCAAAGTATTTAGCAAAGGGAACAACTTGATGTCTTTTTTAGCTCATTTGTATCCAGCTTCCAGTGACATGAACCAATAAAACATTGTTTATTCAAAGCTTAGAGGAGCTTGTGATTACTCTAATCCTACTCCAGACAGCAAACAGATAGCACAGACATTATAATTTTCTGTGCTTTTGAGAATATGGAGGAAGTATGATTATTGGGACAAAACCATTATTGTTTTAGTTTTTAAAATACTCATTTAAAAATGGTGAAGAGGTGCATCCCCAATCACAGTGTATATGCAAATCCCTTAAATCATAGAGCTTTGCTATTATCCATTGTCCAATTTGGAATGCAAAGAGAAGCATCTTACCAGAAGAATGGAACGATTGCCATCTTCTGGCAGACTTTGAAATTACACAAGTTGTTCAATCTATTTAGGACTGATTGGGAACTTGTATATGCAAATTGTTTCTGTGAGCCAAATTCTCAGCAGGTAAAAATGGGTGGACATATTCAACTCCAATAGAGCTGGACCAAACCAGAATCTGGCTAAGATTTTCTCATTACCTTAAAAATATTGACAGATTGAATTTAGTTTTCATGAATGGGGTTTGACTGAGTGATGCAGCAGACCGATTCAGCCCAGCAGTAGCTAGTGTTCTGTCAACGTGACTGAACTTGTTTTAGAGAGAGCAGTTCCTGAGCAGGTAGCTTTGTCTCCCTGCCTAACGCTCCAAAATTTCAGTCAGGGTCATTTTTTAGGTTTACAGCCCAGTCCTCAAAATGTTCAGCTAGCTCCGTCCACCTTGAAATAAAGAGAGCTCACACTGACAGCACTTGATGGAATGGAGACCTAAAGAGCAATTGTTCATTTATTTGACCTTGCCATTAAATTTTATTTTGAAAATATTCAGGGATTTGAGGTTATGGATCTTTATACTGATCGTCACTTATTTCAGAGTCAAAGTATTTATTATGGCATGGGCTTTCGCCATGGCTGAAGTTTTAAAACCACAAAATTAATAAAATGTGTAAAATACAATATGTAAAATACTCAATATAAAAATACAATATAACATACATACTTTCCTTTAGTTAATACTACAACTGATCTCAGATGCTTATATAAACTACCATCATCATCCCTCCCATCCCAGTACCAACACCCAATGGAGACCAGGAACAGATCTTCCTTGTCCCACTAAGCGATACTGCAATTAGGCTGAGGTGCTTATATGCTCTGCCACCATCCAACCCATCCTGGTACCAGCTCCTAAGGTAAGTACACTCCGATCATTGTAGGGACTCATCATCTACCATAAATCTTTTGATTCTTGCTCTCACCATCAATCTTTTCTTCCCTGCAAGCCGATAAAGGAGGCCACTGAATTAGATTATCTTTTGATGTTAGATTGAGCATTATTTTGTAAACATTTCCCTCGATCTTATTAAACAGTGGGGATAACCAACTGGCCCTTAGACTTCGGTAATAAGGACATCATAGTACAAAGTGTTCCACAGATTCGACTTCTCTCAAGCTACAGGTACAATAGCGCAGTTCGTATTTAATACTAGCGTATCTTCCCTCTACAATTGTATTAGTTGAAATCTTAGTAGGGTGTAATTTCTCCTCAAGGCTCTGTTGGTCAGCTTGTCACGATAACATTCAGAAGAAAAGCTTCCTTTCACCTGCTCTAGACATGGTGACACTTTCCATTGCTGTACTACAGCAAGTTCTTCCTGCATCATTATATCGTTGAGTCTGAGGTATATCATTGTTTTAATGGCAGCGAGGGGTTTCTCCCCAAAACACTTGAGAGAAAATCCCTTGTTTTTAAGGAGATAGGCTAAATAGTTTAGTCAAGCATATGCTCTTGCCCCAGTATATTCTAATTTCTCCATTAAACATTGCATTGGGAGCGCATCTTCCCATTGGCACAGCAGTCTAAGCCAGAATCTTATAAAGGCTATCTTCCCAAAATATGCTATGGGGAGAGTGCCAGTTTCAGCACGCACGACTGCTCCTGGGACACTATTTCCTACCTTCAATAGACGGTGCAGAAGATGGTTTTGAGCTCTTTCTAATTCTATGGTATCTGAGAAAGGGACAATTTCTAGGCCAAAGGTAGTCATAGGATGAGTCTTCAGCTGGTAAGTCTGTAAGAAAGTGGAGATCGGGACATCTCTTGAGATGTTAACGACTCGCAGAATACTGCCAGTAGATCTTGATACCTTACATGCTCTATCTTTGATGTGTCCACTCCAGGAGCCTCTGTTGGAAAAAGTAACCCCTAGGTAAGGGAAAGTTTTTGTCAGTTCAAAACTCTTTCCCCTTATCTTCCACTCCATTACCGATGGTTTTCCTCCCAGGGCCATAATGTTTGACTTCTTACTATCTACGTGGGGCTACCTTTGGTGATGGCTTGGAAGCTGCAGCTGGTGCAGAATGTGGTAGCCAGACTCCTGGTGGGACTGGGTCGCTGGGAGCATATTACACGGGTGCTCTGCACTGGCTGCCAATAGTCTTCTGGGCCCGATTCAAAGTGTTGGTCTTAACCTATAAAGCCCTACACGGTCTGGGCCCTGTTTACCTGCAGGACCGCCTCACTCCGCGGGTTCTGGATCAGCCCCTGCGGTCGGCTGGGGGCACACTGTTGGAGTTCCCCCGGGTGTCTTGAAGGGCCACACAGAGCAGGGCATTCTCAGTCGCTGCACCACGCCTGTGGAACTCCCTTCCGGTGGGGGCGTGATTGGCCCCGGACCTTCTGGCCTTCCAGAAGAACTGTAAAACATGGCTGTTCTGTCAGGCATTTGGCGAGGGGTAGGGGTAGGGTGGAGTGGGTAGGGATGAGGGGTAGGGTTGGGGGGGAGGGTGTGTTTTATGAAGTTTTAAATTGTTTAAATGTTTTTATATTGTTTTTATGGTTTTATTAGCCGCTCTGAGCCACTGAGGTGGGGAGAGCGGGATAAAAATCTGTTAAATATATAAAATAATAAAAACAATTATTTCCAAACCTTTTAAATTACAATATTCTATTAACTGACTAATTGATGACTTCAGACATGTCTCAGATTGTGAGAATAAGACTACGTCGTCTGCATATTGAAGCATGTGTAATGGATAAGACCAAATCTTGGGCAGCCAGTGATTTGACGTTTTTATGGCATTCACTAAATCCGAAGTGTACAGGTTAAAGAGGAGAGGTGCTAACACGCATCCCTGGTGAACCCCTCTCCCTATTGGGATTGGGGCACTCAGCTTCTCCCCTTTTCCAACTTTAACACTTGCCATATTGTTTGTGTGTAACTGTTCTATAAGCATAAGCAGCTTACGATCTATGCCCATAGCCTTCAGCTTATTCCACAGACGAGCTCGTGGGACTCAGTTGAAAGCTCTTGTAAAGTCAATAAAGTCCAGGTAAAGCTTCCCTTTTCTTATTCTATTATATTTGCAAATTAAATGGGCCATAACAAAGCAGCAATCCATGGTTGAATGTTTCTTCCAGAAAACAAACTGCTCCTTCGGAATTAATCCATTTACCTCTACACATTTTTCTAAGTGTTGTCGCAAAGTCTTAGCATATAGCTTTCCAACAACTGAGAGCAAACAGATTGGTCTGTAGCATACCGGATCTGAGATGTCACCTTTTTTAAAGATTGGGACAATCCAACTGTCGCTCCAGGATCTCGGGATTTTACCTGTCTCATTTATCTTGTTAAAGAGTTTATATAGGATTGGGGTTCACCATTTAAGGGAAGATTGCAGTATCTCTACAGTAATACAGTTGGGATCTGGAGATTTATTGTTGTTCAAAGACTTAATCAGGTCTTCAAGTTCTATTTCCGTAGGGTCAAGTTCCAGCAAAGGAGCATTTCCTTGCCTGCCTATGGCCAAACAGGTACCATTGTCCTCTGCTATCTGCTCCTTAGACAAAGTTCCAAATTGGGTTTCCCAGGTCTTGTTTGGGATTGGAGGAGTTACATTCGATTGGCCTGGTCTTCATATATTATTTAAGATCTTCCAGAATTTACTTATGTTACCAACCCATGTAGCCACAGTAATTCTTGCCCATGTTTCATTACAGTGGGCTGCCATTTTATCCCTTAGTAAATGTTTATAGTGTTTCCTTTGGCAGAAGTACTGTTCCTGTAGACTCGGGATTGCCTTTTCACCCAGGCCTTTTTAGCTGCCAATAGCTGCCTCTTAGTCATTTTACATTCCTTATTGTACCATAAATTCTTTGGTCTGATATTAGTACTGCCGGGACCTAAGGACAGATTCGTTCTAAAGAAATCCAGGATTTCTGAGAATTTTCAAAGCATCGAGTCTGTATTCTGCTCACAGAGTATCGCTATCCTCATCTCTCCTAGTTCCTTTGTATTGCAAAGCTCATAGACGTTGCATTGAAGTTGGCCGGGGTGCCATTTCCTCAATCCACAGAAGTTCTCAATCTTGTCTCTTATTCAAAGTATATCCTTATCAGGGCTATGGCCCCCTATTTGCACCTCTAAAAGCATATGGTCACTCTCTGACCTAACCATAAGGGAAAAGTTACTGAATTTCTCCCAGAAACAGGACTCAACGAAAACATAATCGACTGTGCTTCTTTCAAGGGGACCTACATATGAAAATTCCCCCTGTTGGTCACGTAAGGATCTACCATTGAGAGCTACTAAGCCCAATTTCTGTAATAGGGCCAGGAGTTGACGCCCCGTATCATTAATAACCTTATCCCTTGATTGTCTATTTGGAATCATGAATGTAATATCTATCGGATCAGCCAGAACATCTTCATTTCCTGCCCCTATCCGGGCATTCCAATCTCCCAACAGTATTATGCATGCCTGGGGGAATTGTTCTCCCCACACATTTACTTCTTGCACTACTAATATATTTTATTGTCACAATAAAAAATTGCTATTTACAAAAATTTAAAAATACAAACAAAACATATCGCTTTGCTCTAGTGAAAAGAAAAATATATATTAAAAACCACTTTTAAATAGACAGTTAATTAATCTAATCAAAACTACACTTCTTGCACTAAGATATCCCAGAATATCCTCTTTATAATAGGGGGAGGAAGATGAGGGGATGTAGACATTAAATATTATGTATTGGCCATGTGGTGTAGAGTCTAGTAGTCCCATTTGAAATTCTGGTCTTGTAGATGCTAATACACGGAACGAAAAGGCTCGAGATTCCCTGACCATAAAGGCCAGTCCACCATACTTACGTCCCTTTTCCCCCATTTTCTGCACCTAATGGAGTTCTACCCTAAATCCATGTAGACTGACAGATTCTTCCTTCCCCATCCATGTTTCCTGCAAACAGACCAAGTCAAATTTATAAAGAAGATCTACCCAGTATTTATCACCCAGTTTTGATTTGACTCCTGCAATGTTCCAAGATACTATACTTATCCAGCCACCAGGCAATTTCTGTGTGCTATAGCCATCCGGCTGGGCTTCTGGAGCTTCATTTCCTATTTGGTCTCTTACATTCTCCAAATGTTCTTCCTTGGTAATGGGTCAGCTGGAACTAAGGTCCACTTCCACTTGTAAGTGGCTCGAGCTAACCATTACCACGTTATTCCCCAAGTTCCCATTTTGCCTGTGAGCATTAACCTGAATTATCCCTGCTTCTTGTTGGACGCCAGTCTGCTGCGACTCTGTCTGTAGGGCAGCTGTTCTTCCTGGTGGGGACCCTTCTTCCTCAGAATCTAAATAGCAGGCTGCCGTGACAATAGCTAGGTTATATTCTGGCTTATATGGGGTTTATGCTCTAGTCAGCTCTGGAGCTTTATAGTCTATTCATTCAGTTTGTAGGTTCTCTCTAAAAAAATCTAATCTCTGCACCATAATATCTTGATCAATTGGTGATAGGTTTTTTAATATATTGTGTACTGAAGATATATCTTTAGTCCCAACCTCACCCAACAAAAAGATCCCAATTGCTTCAACCAGATTTTGCCTTTCAGCCACAATACCTAAGTAAGTCTCGGGGATGGGTATTTTTATCCCTGGTACCATTGTCTGATCTGTACCTGGCACCTGGGGGGGGCTGGCAGCTTGCTTCAAAATCCATAAGCGCCTCTTCTCTACATTTCCCCCCATTATCTATACTGTCCTGATTTGTCTTGGTATCCTTCCTAATAAAACTACGCTTACCCGGTTCTGCCAAAAAGCCCAGAATTTTAACCCCCCCCCCCCACTTCCTTATTTTGATCTTCCTTGGTCACTCTAGGCAACTCCTCTTGGCTCATCTGCTGTTCATCCTGGGCTTTTGACAATGGCCTGGAACTCCTTGCCCCTAATGGGGCAGAGTTAGGCAAAGAGAAACCATGGCCTCGATTTTGGCCATATCCATTGACTTGTTGGCCAGGCCTATTGTAATATATCGCCCTATCGATAGAAACTCCCCTACTTTTCAAAAAATCTCCTAACTAGAAAAATACCCTTTACTAGTTCAATTGTCTCAAAGTGGACTCTCAAGCGGAGACCCTGATTCCAAAATGGGAAATAATCCACCTTTCCAATATTCTTTGGTCTTATATTTTTACCAAGTAAATAGGATAAGTTGCGAGAAATATCCATGGAGTTTTCCCAGGATGGAATGTTAGCATTGTAATCTGGGCCTATTTTGAAATAAACTGCGTTCTTCACAAGCTTCATAACCTGCCGGGAAGCAACTTGTTTGTAACTATGAGGGAACAATTTATTCCTGTCTGACTGTACCTTCAAAGGAGGCCTGGAGCCCCTATTTAAGGTCCTCATAGCTTTATCCGGTTCTACATGTCTCAGCCCACCTACAACAACTTGATCTAACTTATCAAGAATTATCCTCAGTTGTTCTCTGACCCTTATCAATGAAGCACCCAGGTCAGAGATGCTGGAAAATAAAGAGGCAACTGTCTTGGCTATTAGTTTAGTCTGCCATGCCATGGAATCATTAATTAACTCTTTCTGCTTGTATTTGACATTGCCTTCTACCAAACATAGAGTTTGGTTGTCGATCCTTCCAGCCAAATCTGGTAAACTCCCATCTTCATTAAGTAGAAATTCACACCTGCTTTGCAGGGAGGTAAGTTCCTCCCCTGTCTTGGGATTTGATTCTTGTCTCCTACATTTTGGGGGCAAGTCCTCCACTGGGGAGGAAGAGAGGGATTGTCTGACTCTTCCTCTCCATTACACCACGGCGAGGGCTTCACCTAGACCCAATAGCCTACGCAGGGGAGAAAAGATAACAATGGGCCCCACTCTGTTTTCTACTATCCTCTCTCAAAATTACAGTTCTCAGTTCTATATCCACTTTAGTCAAGGGTGTCTCTTACATATACACAGCAAATAAAAATATGCAATAAGTTTTTAGAGTTATTAATTTAATAATTTAAAGCACCATGGAATGGTGCCTCCAAATCTGTCGAATCAATTCAATAGTGACCAGATTTAGAACGACCAGAAGGCTTCAGCTACAATGTATTTGGTGCGGAAGAGGCTACACCTCCAATACAGCAAATGATGTGGCCTGTCCAATCAGGGCAGGGATCCAACTCCACGCAGGGGATGGTAAAGGGGGCACGTCAGCAGGAGACCAGAAACTCTGGCCCCTGCATGGCCCACGCCTAAGGACCCCTGCCCCCCCCTCATGGGTGCCTGTGTGACCTTGGGGTTTTTGGGCCCCCGGACTGCACCTCCCACCTTCCTCCTGGGGGTGTGTGTTGTGTCTTTGGACTTGCTGCCACAGGTCCAATGTCTTCTGGGACTGCCTGTGTTGCTGTGGGAGTGCCCGTGTGGACTGTGCTGTTGTGGGGGTTCTGGCTGCCGTTGCCTGTGTCCAGCCCTTCCCCCGGGCCATTTCCCCCCCTCTTCCCTGTCCCACGTCCCCCTTTCCCTCCCCCCGTGCCCATTATGCCGTGTGTGTTGTCTGTCCTGCTGTGTCCCCCCTTCCCTTCCTTTCCCGTCTGGATGTGTGTGCGCCCGTGCATGTGATTGTGCTGTGTGTTCCACTGTGCCCTCATTGTCTCTGTGCCTGTTGTGTGCGTACCTCGGTGGCTCATCTCCCTCTTCCCCCTCCCTTCCTGTTTCCCTTGTGTGGGCATTCCCTTTTGTCCCTTCTGGCTTTGTTTGCCCTCCGCTGGCCATGTCTGTGTCCCGCCCCTCCCAGGTGCGTTCTGGGTGTTTTGACCACAGCCGGGAAACAGCATCACATCCCTTGTGCTGCCCCAGTCTGTGGTCTGGTGGCCCGATTCCCTGCCATGGTCCCGATCCCATCACATCTGTTTGGGGCTTTCCTTGACCATGGGGGGTGGTTGTTCAGTTCACCACCGCTGGGAATCCACTGTGGTGAATCGGTTCCGTGTAACGTCTGAAATCACCCTCTGTGATAGATGAAGATTTCCAGTGCTATAAGATATTCCTCAAATATCATCATTAAAGACATGCCTTTTGGGTGGGGCCCTCAAAATCATGTCAGATTGTGTATTTTATGTGTCAGAGCATATTGCCATACAAATTAGCATTGGTTTCAGCCGTAAACCCTATGGTGTAATCTGAAGATAGTGGCCCCAATCCCATGGTTTGCAGATCGTGTGTGGAGCCACGTGCGCAAGCAGCTGCACAAGATCCACACACATCCAGATTGCCAACTCATTGTGACATACGCAAACCACACGCATGTGCATGCACACAGCATATGCGCAGGGATCTGCAGACCATGGGATTGTGGCCAACGGGGGGACTACTTAGAGGGCATCTGATTTGGGTATCTTCCATTAAAATCTTGTTAGTCCTTAGGTGAAAAAAATGTTTTCACACAAAATACACAGGTTTTAATCATGTACCTTATAAGGTGAGCAAATATCCTGATTGGGGGAAGAGTCCCCTAAAAGGATGTTCCTGAAAATACTGTCAGTCTTTATATATGATTATGTTAGGACACATTTCCACACAAATTAGCATTGTTTTTGCCATGAACCCAATGATGTAAATGGAAGGTCTTTGGGGTGGGAGCACTTCAAGCATGACTGATTTGGGAATAGCTCACAAGAACTGTGTCAGATTTTATATTTTGTGTGTCAGGACACATTTCTACACAAAATGGCACAAGTTTCAACTATGTACCTTACGACTTAAGTGGAAGTTCCTTTTGGAGTATTTTGGGGTGCCCTATAGCCTAAACTCCCAGAATTTGCCTCACATTTCTTGTATATCTTTGCAAATGCCCATCTGCGTCAATGGTTGGAAATGCTGTACCTTTTGAGGAGGGCAAACCTTTCATGGACTCTTGGACAAAACTTACATCTGCAGCGAACTATGAGAAGAAGAAGCCACCCCAGATGTTTCTTTCTTCTAGGCAACACTGAAGCTGGGGGAATGGAGGGGGTGACTGGGCAATGTCAGACCTCGAGGCTAGGAGAGATGGGGCTGTGGGTGGGATGGAGGGGCATCTAGGCTGTTGCACCAGCATGAGCACCCTGCAACACCCTAGCTCCCCAGCCACCTTGCTCATGGTGCTACAACAGCCTAGTTGTCACATCCCCACCCCCAGGTCTCCTGCTGCCCTTCAATCCCCACCTGCAGCCTCTAGCCCCGGGCTTCCCTAGCTCTGCCGTTGCCCCCTCACCCCCTCCATTCCCCAGCTTCAGTGTTGCCCCCAACCTGCAGACAAAGAGGAAACACCAATATGAAGTGTGGGGGCATAGTAGGGTTGCCATACCTCTCCTTTAATCCAGGACGCTTGTGAAAAATACATGGGGCAGGACTGTATTGGAACCAGTGCAGCCCTGCAACATGTATTTTTCATAAGCATCCTGGATTAAAGAGAAGGTCTGGTCACCCTAGGCATGGGGCCTAAATTGGAATCAAGCACAATATTTGAGATGTGTACAACATCTTTACGGCTTACATGGCTTGCAAGTTAAGGCAGGAGCCTTAACGTGGATTTTCCATGCTTTTTAGTGCATAATTGAATTTGTAAGAGCCTTAACTATAATTGTAAACCAGAGTTTTTTTTATTATGGAATGTACTACAAAATGTTCCAGTTTGGCTACTTGGCTTATTCAGTATTTCAGTATTTGGTACTTCGGCTACTTTGTTGATTTGTTATTTGGTATTTTTGCTACCTTTTTCTTTTCGTTTTTGATATGTCATTCACTTTGGTGGTACTTCTTGTCAAAGTGAGCGAAATGTTATAATACCTAATAAATGAAGGTTATTCAGGTATTTGTAACTGAATAAAAAAATTCGAAGTAACTGAATAATCAAAGTTGTGAATTTTGCAACAGTGAAGAAGGCTAATTTGAATATTCATTCATAGGAACAAATATGTACATTATCATTACAAATATAAAAAAAGTCCTATTAGTTTCAGCCCTGCCCTACATTTCCCTTTCTCTGCTACCCGATATAAACTCCCGTTGACTTTAATGGCTGAGGACTGTTACCAGTCAACACATCTCTCACCCATCACTTAACCGCCATCTCATTTTGAAAGTGATCTCAGTTCTCGCTGGCGATTACAGTGCTGTTCCCTGAGGCTCGGAGAGACTCACTCCCTAGTATCCTTTTGCTCCTGCTGCCCTGGAACCTGACAGTACAAAATGTACAAGCTGGGAACTGAAGCAACCACCCTGTCTAGATCCAGCACATGGAAAAGGAATGCATTGTACTCCGCTGTACATAGAAAAAGACGAAGAAAAATATGTTTTATTTCATGTTTTGAGTTGATCTGTGCCCTAAATTCCTTCCCCAATAACAGAATTGTCTCTGAGAATGTAAGACTACAGCCAAAGCCCATCAATTGCAATGGGAATCCTTTGATGTCATTTGGGATTTAGACTAGGCATTTGGGATTTGGACTATCATAAAAGTGCATTTAATAAATAAAAAATAAAATAAAATAAAATATAAAATATGTAGCTGGGCTTGACATAAACTAAATCCATAATTTATAACCTGGTTCACTGATGTACTTTAAAGGATCATCTCTGCTAAATGCCATACAGAAAATGCACAAAAACTGTGCAGTAAAAGACATCCTTATAAGAATTTTACGAAGAAATCATGTTTTCTTAATTGCAGCCAGATATGACATGAAAGATACTGGCATTAATATTTTTGTCCTTTTCATTTCTCAGTTGCAGATTTTTAGGCCCATCAAACTAAGTGTTCTTTGCCATGCTTCAAGAAAAGAGGTCTATATTCTCAAAACTTGAACTAACTCTACCTTAGAGTTCTACCTTAGAGAAATCTGAGTTTCAAAAGGTGTTTGTTCACTCATTTTTAGAAAAAACAGAACCTGAGACACTTAAAATTGATGGTTGCTTTTAAAAATCTTGGCTAGTATGCATCAGATTAGCTTGTATTTGTTCATCTGTGATTCAAAGATATCCATGACATTTTTGAAAAACAACAACCTAGAATAGAGGAACATAAAAATCATAGCTCAGAAATATCAGATTTATCAGAGGCATTTCTGGTTTAACAGGTTTTCCTTGGACTGTGCAGGATATCAAGTTCAAACTTCACCAGACTATATTGACAGAGATTATATTGACAAAGAAGTGTTGAATGATGGCATATTTGTGCGAGAAGTCACTGTGGGGTGAAGCTATGCGAGACAGGAGTACCTCTTCTATGGACTAAACGTGTCCACACCTTTATTTGATTTCCAATATAAAGCCTGGACAGCAGTGGCCAGATAGCTCCAGAATTGTTAAGACTCCATGCAGTATAGAACAGAAGAGTTATTGCTTTTTGCTCACATTTATAACAATTTAGAAAATCCTAAATAACCTGCCAGATCCCTCAAATAGTAACCCCCCAGATGGTACAAACACAAAGCTACACTACAATGCACGGAAGGTAAAACCAAAGGGCATCAATAACACTGAACCCTGGGACCCACCCAGCACCAGTGCCATCCATAGATCGGCATTGCCCGCAGTCCAATAAGTTGGATTTTATACCCAACTACCCTGAATCATCATTGGCAAAGCAAATGATACTAGTTTGGTGTATGCAGCTTAATGGCTATTTTATTTAATAAAATGTGGCCGACCTTGTGTGCATCATGGAGACCTGTCTGGACACTGAGTCGGGGCCTATTTTGACTGACCTTGTTTCAGCTGGGTACTCTGTGCAGCATGAGTCACAGTTAGAGGGATGAGGGAGGAGCAGTGTAGCCATTGTTTCTAGGGATTCTTGGTCTGTCAGGAGGTATCCAGTGCAGTTGTGTCCAGTATCGAGGGCCTCCATATTGTGATTGATTTGGCAGGAGACAGATCGGGGGTGCTGCTAGTATACCATGCACCTACCTGTGCAGCAGCATCCCTACACACTCTGACGGAGCTGGTGTTGAAGGTGGTGTTGCGGTCCCCAAAGACATTGGTCTTGGGGGACTTCAATATTCACACCAATGCCAGTCTTGACCGGGCAGAGTGTGAGTTCATGACTGCCATGGTAACCAGGGGCCTGTCTCAAATAGTCACCAGTCCAAAGCACAACAGCGGACATACCCTGGACCTGATTTTCTGCAGCCTTGAGGCAGGGGATCCGTTGGTGGGGGAGGTGTTAGTGGAGCCCTTGTCATGGACGGTTACTTATATCCTGCAGGTCTGTCTCCGGCATGTGTCTGTCCCCAAAGAGGTGCTGAACCAGTTTGGATGGTTCGCCACCAGAGACTGATGGAACCAGAGAGGTGGAGGGAGGAGTTCTGGGGGAGTTACCCTCAGTGGTGCGGCCTCTGCTCAAGAAACCATTGCTTGACATTGACTCCCTTGCCCACTATCAGCTGGTCTCTAACCTTCCCTTTTCAGGGAACGTTATTGAATGGACTGTGACTTGGCAGTTGCAGGAGCATTGGGGCTGGATCAGTTTTTAGATCCCTTGCAGTCCAGCTTTCATCCAGGCTATAACACTGAGACTGTGCTTGTGGCTTTGGCCAACGACCTCTGCCATGGATTAGATCAGGGTCAATTGACCCTGCTGATTCTGTTATATTTGCTGGCTGCTTTTGATACCGTTGACCATGAGATGTTGGTGAGTTGCTTGAGGGACTGAGCCAGAATGAATGGAATTGGTCTTGAATGGTTTCGTTCCTGCCTGGCTGGAAGAACTCAGCGGGTGGTACTTGGGGATTGTTTGTCATCTCCCCGGGACCTCTTGTGTGGATTCCCACAAGGTTCCATTCTATCCTGTCTCCTGATGGGAACAGGGACGCCGTGAGCACATTACACCAGTGTTCTGTGCTCTCTACTGGCTGCCTATAGTCTTCTGGGTCTGATTCAAGGTGCTTACCAGTAAAGTAGTATATGCCCAGGCCCCACCTACCTGCAGGACTGTCTCACTCCCCAGGCTCTTGATCAGCCCCTGCGGTCCACCGGGAGCACTCTCCTTGCGTATCCTGGAGGCAACCATAGAGCGGGCATTCTTGGTGGCCATGCCTAGGCTGTGGAACTCCCTGCCAGCAGAGACTTAGATTTCTCTGGACCTCTCTTCCTTTTGTCAATATTCCAATACCGGGCTGTTACACCAGGCTTTTGGTGAGGGAGATGGGTGAGAGGTGGGGAGGGCAAGGTGGGGTGGGGTGGGGTGAGTTGTATTTTTTACTTCTCCTGATGTCCCGATTGGAATTGGAGGTTTACTGTTTTATTATTATGTATTTATTTTTATTTATTACATTTATATTATTGTTTTTTATATTTTTTATAAACTGTTGGCGTCTGTGAGCTGCTTTGCAGGAGGGACGGGCTACAAATTGTGGAAATAAATAAATTCATTTAGATGTATACTCCACCATTCCCAAGTGGCTCAGGGCGCTTACAAAACAGATAAAACACATAAAATGTAAAAACGGATGCCTCCCCCCAGCCTTTCCCCTCCCCCATCCCAACCCCACCACAAACTTCACAAAACCATCCCCAGCCACCCCCTCACAGCTCTACCCCAACCCCCCAGCCCCTATCCCAACCTGCCAAATGCCTTAACAAAAAGAAAGGTCTTGAATCACCTCTGAAAGAGCCCAGGCTCAGGATCAAATGAACCTCTGAGGGGAAGGATTTCCACAGCACTGGGGCAGCAACCAAGAACCTCCCCCCCTGTGAGCCCTCACCGTAGGAACAAGACTAACAGATGGTGCTCCCAGACCCACAGGAGGTGTTCCTGGCCAATCGCAGGGGCCGCAGTGGGGCATGGAAGGACAGGTGGTGTCTCAGATACCTTTACAGATCAAAACCCACACCTTGAATTGTGCCCAGAAAGCTATAGGGAGCCTGTGCAGACTGGTGTAATGTTTGTTTATGTGGACAATGACCAATGGTTACGTTCTGAAATAAATTTGAAATTTGAGACTGGTGTAATGTGCTCCCAAGTCTTGGCATCTCACCCTCGAAAGGAAGCGAACCACTGCATTCTGCCTCAGCTGCAGCTTCCGGACAGTTATCAAGGGCAGCCCCACATAGACCGCATTGCAGTCGTCTAGCTTCAAATGATGAAAGCAAACATGACAGTGATCAGGTCAGAATTGGAAAGAAAAGATTGCAGCCTCCTCACAAGATGGAGTTGGTGAAAGCGCTCCTGGCCACCGCCGTAACCTGACAATCCAGACACAACCAGAGGTCCAGAAGCATTCCAAGGCTGCGAACCTGACTATCCAGAGGGGGTTGTCCTCCATCAATAACAGGAGTCCTAATCTCCTCCAGGTTACAAGGCCGGCCAACTATCATCATCTCAGTCTTGTCTGGATTCAGCTTCAATCGAGCCGATTGAATATCGATCCTCACATATAATAATATATCTTTATGTCTATACCAGCAGTATAATTGCATGCATGATGTTTGTTTATTTTCATTGACATATGCAGACCAAATACTGTGGGAGGAGAAAGAATTCAGAGGAGAGAAAATATCCATCAGCTAGCTTGTGCTTTTTAATCACAACTCTGGAGTCAGGACAGTGGGAAGTTGCACCACCCCAAGAGAAATATACTACACAATGCCTTCTGGAACTCTGTGTCAGGAGGCTATGATTTGTGTAATATGACATGCTTATGGTTATCAAATATATGCTATGTATTATGTAAACTATTCGTTCCTGTAATTCCAGAATGCATACATGTAAACATTTTGTGTTTGGTGTCACCCTAATCCTTGTGGAACAATGAGTCCAATGATATAGGAATTATGGCACAAAGAGTTATACTGTAAACATTACAATATGTGTGCCTAGTAATATTAATGACAGGGGCAGTTGGGAAGCCAGACAGATTTGTTTAAGGTGACCCTGAAATACTGCCTATGAAACAATGGGCACTAACACGACCCAGGAAGAAAACAGGTGGCGATACACAAAATGACCTGCAAAGCCCTGCTAGATACTCCCTATGTGCTAGCAAGTGTCAAGGTTGTGGGGTGGGGCCGCCTCTGCCAGCGTGGTGGTTGGGGGGCCATCAGGCCACTCCCTCGTTCCCCCCATACCGGGCAGTGGAGGGGACCTTGGGGGACTCCCCCAGGGGACGGCGGTGGAGCCAGGCACTTTCCAGGAGCCAAGGAGTGCCTGAGGATTCTACAAAGCCATGCCGACAGGCGGTGGAGCGGTGTGGCCAGAACTAGTTAACCACCACCCCCGCAGCGTCCCGGGGGCAGGGCTCTGAGGATGCACCAAGAAGCCTGGAGCCACTGAGGTGATCAGCATGGCTCCAGGCCAAGCAGGGGGCCGGGCTGAAGACAGAAAAGCCAGCACCAGCTGTAGCTGAGTGCTGGTGCTCAGAGCATCTGAGAGACTAGCCCCCGTGAGCAAGCTAAGTGTGGCTTATATGTTTGGTGCTTGATATTTACTGTATTGTAGATCCTGTTTGACTTAATATATCCCCTGTGACCCTTGAGTGGACCTTTCCCTTTCCCCTGTGTGCGTGGAGAGTGAAAGGAGAGTGTGTGCGATTGTACTTGCCCCCTTCCCTGGATCGACATTTCCCTTCCCCCTGTCTCTGCAGTGTGTGTCCTTCCCCTTCCTTACCCTCCAGCCCTTGGGACCCTTGCCCCCTTTGTGCCCCCATCCTTCGTTCACCATCTCCCCAAAACCCTGTGCACCCTGTGAGCAAGTGAGAGTGCAAGAGAGAACGTTTGGGGTATCTCTAGTCTTATTGGGCTCTGCACCCTATGATGATAGTGCCCTGATTTTGGTATTATTATTATTATTATTAACAAACATTTATATAGCACCAGCAGTGTACCTGGCACTTTACAAAGTAATAAAATAGACACGGTCCCTGCCCCTAGGGCTTACAATCTGAGAGACAGGAGCTGGGGGAGAGACTTAGGAAGGGGAACAGAGGGAGAGACAAGGGGTCTAACATTCATGAAGATGCGAGGTCTCAAGTGCACGTACTTGGCTTGGTTACGATGAGAATGACAGCAGGCAGGTCCATGTTGCAAGGATAAGGGTAAACCGATCGTAGGTATAGGAATAGTGGCTCAGCAGGATAAAGAGTCAGACAGAGCAGAGCGAAAGAGGTGAGTTTTAAGGAGAGATTTGAAGGTATGAAGGGAGGGGGCAAGGCGGATGTGGACAGGGAGGGAGTTCCAGGCATGGGGGGCAGCAAGTGAGAAGGGACGAAGGCGCTTAGGGGAGCAGGGAAGGCGTGGAAGGGTGAGAGAAGGGACAGAGGAGGAGCGAAGTGCACGGGCTGGAGTATGGAGGGCGATAAGTGCAGAGAGGTAGGGGGGAGCAAGGTTGTGAAGAGCTTTATAGGTGAAGACTAGGAGCTTGTGCAGGATTCGTTCAGGAAGGGGAAGCCAGTGAAGCGAAGAGAGGAGGGGCTGCACATGGTCGAAGCGACTGGCGAGGTAGATGACCCTGGCAGCAGAGTTTTGGACAGAGATGAGGGGAGAAAGGTGAGACCGGGGAAGGCCAGTGAGAAGGAGGTTACAGTAATTGAGGCGAGAGATGACCAGAGCATGAACAAGAGTTTTGGCAGACGAGACAGAGAGAAAAGGGCGAATCTTAGCAATGTTATGGAGGGAGAAGCGACAGGATTTAGCAACAGAGTCAATGTAGGGTTTAAAAGAAAGGGCTGAGTCAAAGATGAAGCCTAGGCTACGGGCTTGGGGGACAGGCAGGATGGTGACTCCATCAATAGTTATTGACAGTGAGGAAGGAGAGGAAGGATGAGGGGGGAAGATAAGGAGTTCAGTTTTAGCCATGTTGAGTTTGAGTTGACGTTGAGACATCCAGGTAGAGATGTCAGAGAGACAGTTGATGAGACGAGCTTGAACAGAGGGTAGAGTCTAAAGGGCCAAAATACTAATCTAACGGGCAGTTTTCCCCCATGCATTTCCTTGCAGGCCTTAAGATGAACAGTGGGCTTTCTCCCTTTTCGGTTTCCTTCTCTTTCCCCCTACTCCCATGACAGAATCACCAGCACCCAGCTCCCCATACCTTTACTCCGTTCCCTTGGTGTTTGGCTGTGTGTGTGGTCAGGTATGGATATAGCTAAGGAACTTGGGGAATTAACAAGAGTCATGCAATCCTTTTCTATGGAACGAAAAGACATGCAAAACAAGCAGGCTGAATTAACAACAGCAGTTGCGGCTTTACAGGGGGGTGAGAAACCCAGAGGGGTAGGGCCTAGCCATCGGCCCTCCCTGTTGCTGAAGCTGCTCCCAGGGAACCCAAGGAGCCTATAATAGACAAATTCCTGGGGGACAGAAAAACCTTTCAAAGTTTCTGGCGTTCTGCAAGGTAAACTTTACAATGCAACCAACCACCTATGCAGCCCATGCTTTTAAGGTGACATACATCATTGGCAACTTGGGAGGTACAGCTTTACTTACTAGTAATAGTCCATTATTGACCAACTATCCTGATTTTGTATGAGAATTTACCTTTCTCTTTCTCTGTCTCCGCAGCCAAAACCCTTGTTCACATCATCTCCCGCCTTGACTACTGCAACCTCCTCCTTACTGGCCTCCCCCACGCTCATCTCTCCCCCCTTATCTCCATCCAAAACTCCGCTGCTAGGGTCATCCACTCGGCCCATTGCTTCGACCACGTTCAGCCTCTCCTCTCCTCACTTCACTGGCTCCCCCTCCCCCAATGCATCCTTCACAAACTCCTAGTATTTACTTACAAAGCCCTTCACAGCCTGGCTCCCCCTTACCTCTCAGTCCTTATCTCCTTACACACTCCTACACGCACTCTCTACTCCTCCTCTATCCCCTCCCTTGCTCTCCCTTGTCTCCCCTGTTCCCCTAACTACCTTCGCCCCTTCTCCCTTGCTGCCCCCTATGCCTGGAACTCCCTCCCTGCCCACATCTGCCTTGCCCCCTCCCTCCACTCCTTCAAATCCCTCCTCAAACCCCATGTCTTCCTCACCGTCTTTCCTGATGCTTGCTAAAACTTTCCTCTCAACATTTACAGTCTGCCCTACCCCTGACTGCAACCAAGTCAAGTACGTGCACCTGAGACTTCGCATTCACTTGAATGTTTTGTCCCTTGTCTCTCCCTATGTCCCCTCTCCTTGTCTTCCCCCTCGGAGTCTTTTAGATTGTAAGCCATAGGCAGGGACCGCGTCCATCTCATTGTTCTGTAAAGTGCCAGGTACACAGCTGGCGCTATACAAGTGCTTATAATCCTCCTCCTCCTCACTGGAAAAGATATGCAGAGACTGCTATAATGATCTAGAGACAAGGCAAGTGTTCTCTTTTAGAATATGTAACACAGTTTCAACAATTAGCCGTGGAATTGCAGTTGGCCCAATGATGTTTTATGAGTCATGTTTCGAAAAGGTCTAAATGAAGAACTGAAAGACCAGCTCACCTATACTTCTATACCCAACAAATGAGAACAGCTCGCCACTCTGACCTTCCAGATTGATGACCATTTAAATGAAATTGAAGTGCGAACGGCATCTGGAGTCTAGACGATTCTATGTTCGAACCCCTCAACTAAACAGTGGACGAACAGACGATCGAAATCTGAAGATTCAGAACCTATGCAATTAGGAGCCTCATGTGGAATGCGTGAAAGAAGATGATGTTCTAGAGCCTGCTTCTGTTGTGGGAATCTAACGCGCTTTGCACGTGAATGTCCCCTAGTGCCTTCTCCACAATGAGAGATGGGAAACGCCAGGAACCGAGATGGGCAGGGGATGTCTCGCTAAGGGCTAAGATTCCCCTAGGTGTACTGAACGGTGGAACCCTAAAACAAGGCGCTCATCTCCAGGTTCCAGTAACTCTGACGATTGGCCCATCCAAGTCTCTGATCCTCTTGGTTCTTCTTGATTCAGGGGCCTTGGGTAACTTCATAGACGGAACCTTGGTACAAAGATACGGCATCACCACAAAACAAAAGCCCCGTACTGAAACCATCCATTCTATCGGTGGCTCCCCTTTGGTATCAGGGCCAAACAGGGGATTTGGATTGTTGCATAGACACTCACAAAGAAAAAATAACTTTTGATGTGGTCTGTACTTCCTTGTTTGTTCTGGTTTTAGGAATACCCTGGCTATGACAACATGACCCACAGATTGCCAGTGGAAGCGGATCTGGGGCCATTTAAGGGCAACATCAGCGGCTGCACCTTGAGCCCGCTTACCATTCAGTGCTATGGCTGTTCCTGCTCCAGTGGGGCTGGCTCTGCACCCCGAGCTGCTCCAAGATGCTATTCTTTATCCTCCATCTGCGGGGAGAGAAGGGAAGAGGCAGTGAGCACTGGGAGTGGAGATTGCTGTCAGATGGATTGTTTTTTCATCCCCCTCCCCCTCCCCCTCCCTCTCCCCTTCTTGCCAGAGGAAGTGGATCTGGGGCCATTTAAGGGCAACATCAGTGACTGCGCCACAGGCTGCTGGCCGTGGCCATGAGCTGAAGGGCTGCGGCCAAGGGGTGCAACCCTTTCAGGTCCTTAGGGGCTATTGGGGGTTTTTGGGGGAGGATATTCTGTTGGACGCTCTAGCTGGGGGCTATCATTGTGGGCATAGTGGGGTTGGTGGGGATTTCTGCATTGTTAGGGGGTAGTGTTGCTTTTGATGATGTAGATGGTGTTTTTTCATCCCCCTCCCCTCGGTGAGAGAGGGGTGGAGTTGGGTAATTATCCCCTGGTGGCAGCAGGGGCTAGATGGTTTAGTTGTGGGGCCAACTGCCTGAGTGTAGGAGTTGGTGGACGGAGGTCATTAGTTGGGGTGGGGGGGAAATAATTACTGTATGATGTTGTTGTAATATTTTGTTAATTGTATTATTTCTACCTTGCTTGCTGGGTCCCCTGCATGCGATAGAAACCCGGAAATGTATTTTGTGATGTTGTGAGCCACCTCGAGTCGTTCTGAGAGAGTGTGGGGTATAAATAAAAATGTTATATTATGTTATTACATGGAGTACCCAGGAAGTGCAATTTCCCTCTCCATATTGCACCCAAAACTGCACAGTTAGATGACTGTCACTAATCGTGTCTCAGGTCCTTTGTACAGTGGCAGAACAACAGAAAGCCAAGATACCCCCGAGTATTGACAGTACCGTGAGGTATTTAGTAGGGGTGGGAAGTTCGGATCATCTGGTATCCGATACTGCCGGTATTTTGGTGTACCAGCAGTATTGGATTACTCTGGTATTTGGGGGTACCAGTACCGGATCCCTGTGCTGGATTTTTTTACATTGCGGCCATTGAAATGAATGGCCGCAATGTAAAAAAAGAAACAAAAAATACCCCCAAACACTTTCCCTCTCCAGTCCAGACTGAGCGGGGGAAGGGGGGACACCCCCCACCCACCCTGCCCAGCCTGGATTTTAAAAAAAAATAATTCCCCAAAGTCCCTGCTAGTGCGGGCTCCGGGCCACCGCTGGTGACCCGGAGCCCGCACCAGCAGGCACTAGGGTGATCCCTGGGGTGGGAGGTGGTTTAACACACACCCCACCCCAGGGATCACCACACCTCCCCACCCAGGGATCGCCTACCTTTGGCGCCCCGGGTGGCGACGGCGGAGGCGGCGGTCCGGAGGCTTCAACGCTGGCTGTGGCTGCCGGCTTCAGCGCTTTCTAGGCCTTCTGGGGAACTTCCGGAAGTTCCCCAGAAGGCCTAGAAAGTGGTGAAGCCGGCAGCCACAGCCAGCGCTGAAGCCTCTGGACCGCCGCCACCCGGAGCGCCAAAGGTAGGTGATCCCTGGGTGGGGAGGTAGGGTGATCCCTTGGGTGGGGTGTATGTTAAACCAACCCCCCACCCCAGGGATCACCCTAGTACCTGCTGGTGTGGGCTCTGGGTCGCCAGCAGCGGCCTGAAGCCTGCACTACCTAGGGTAAAAAATATTTTTTAAAAAATCCAAGCTGGGCAGGGTGGGTGGGGGGTCCCCCTTCCACCCACAGAGTCTGGGAGGGGGAGAGGGGAGGTATTTCCCCCCCCCATTGATTTCAATGGGGACAGTTCCCCATTGAAATCAATGCAATAAATCCGGCACCGGTAATCCAGTTTTAATCCGGTAATCTGGTTTTTTGTAAACCAGTAACCGGTAAAACCGGTAACCGGTATTTTGCCTGATGTCCCACCCCTAGTATTTAGCAAACAACAGGCCAAAAAATTACCCCCACATGGACCCTATGATTGCCCTATTGACCTCCTTCCTGGAACCGAGCCTCCTTTCAGTAGGATTTATGTCTTATCTGCCCCCAAATTGGATACCCTTTGACAGTATATAGATGAGAGTCTACAAAAAGGGTTTATATGGCACTCCAGTTCTCCTGCAGGGGCACCAATATTCTTTGTCCCCAAGAAAGACGGGGGATTGAGGCCCTGCATTGATTATTGGGGTCTGAACGCGGTTACCGTGCGAAACAGCTACCACCTCTCTTTGATCCCAGAATTACTAAACAGACTGAAAGGAGCCCGTATCTTCACTAAATTAGACCTTTGGGGGGGGGGCTACAATCTGCTTAGAGTACGTGAAGGAGATGAGTGGAAGACTGCCTTCAGAACCCGGTATGGACATTTCGAATATACTGTGATGCTGTTCAGTCTAGTCAATGCACTGGCTACCTTTCAACATTTTATTAATTATATCCTGCATGACCATTTAGACCTATTCATTATTGCCTATCTAGATGACATCTTAATCTACTCTCAGTCCAAAACCAACCATGTCACACAAGTACAAAAGGTGTTACAATGATTGCAGCATCACAAATTATACTGCAAGTTGGAAAAATGTGCCTTCCATCTAACCACAGTTGAGTTCCTTGGGTTTGTCATCTTCCCAGTAGGGAGCCGCATGGATAAGAAAAAGGTAGAAGAGATTTGGACCTGGCTGGCCCCAAAAGGCGTTAAGCCCCTGCAAAGGTCCTGGGCAGTGCAAATTACTATCGGCACTATATCCCCTACTATGTGGATATAACCACACCTCTCACACATCTACTATGAAAAGGACAACCATATAAATGGGATGCATCTCAACAACACGCGTTTGACCAACTGAAGAAGGCCTTCATGACAGCACCAATATTACACCATTCCAAGTTTTGAATGACCATTTTGAGTAGAGGCAGATGCATCCAGTGTGGCGGTTGGAGCAGTGTTGTCCCAAAACAATGAAGAAACCAACATGTTGTTTACTTGTGCTTATTATTCCTGACAGTTGGCAGCAGCAGAAAAAAAATATACCATCCTAGATAGTGAACTCTTAGCTATCAAGACAGGGTTCGAAAATTGGAGACATTATCTCGAGAGGACAAAAAACCCCGTTACAGTATTATCTGATCACAAAAATGTTACCTATCTTCAAACAGCGCGCATAGCCAACGCGCGTCAGGCACTCTTTTTTGCAAGGTTTACATTTACTATATTGTATCAACCCGGTACATTGAATACCTTATAGCCAGTGCTCTGTCTTGTAGCCAGGAAGTGTCAGAACAAAACACCGGGCCAAAGGGGGCTATACTCCATGACAAGGTGTTTGTGACCACCTATATTTCCTTGCAGAACCTCCAACAAGCAACCGTGCAAGAAACTAAGTGGAGACCAAGTCCCCTGCTTCTCCAAAGAGAATGGACTACTCAAACGGAAAGGAAAAATAGTAGTCCCCTCTTCGTGTCGAGAAGCCATCATACGAGCACATCATGACGCTACTTTAGCAGGTCATCCCAGGCAAGGCTGGACCTTGCAACTAATACAACAAACCTTCTGGAGGCCAAACATGGGCCCAGACGTACAACAATATGTACATGGTTGTTCCATTTGTGCTCAAACCAAGATCCCAAGACAAAAACCTATAGGGCTATCACAACTGAGACTGATATCCCAAGGCCCGTGGCAAAGAATAGGAATGGACTTCATAGTCGAGCTCCCCAGTTACCAGGGCTATAACATTATACTAGTAGTGATAGATCATTTTTTAAAATTAGCTCATTTTGTGGCATGTAAGAGTCTACCACAACACAGCGCACCGCACTCTTGTTCATACGCCACATAGCTAAATTACATGGCTGGCCACTTGAAATTATTATGACTCGTGGAACCCAATTTGTGTCAAAATTCTGGAAGACCCTCTTCAAAGGTTTACATGTCCAACTAACTCCAACAATGGCTTACCATCCTCAAGCAAATGGACAAGTAGAGCGGGTTAATCAAAATTTAGAACAATACCTATGTTGTTATTTGGATTACTTACAATCAGATTGGTATACGTGGCTACCATCTACAGAATTCACCTACAATAATGCTCCCAATGCCTTTTGGGGGGACTCGCCCTTCTTTATCACCTATGGCTTCCACCCTCAAATTGCTGTCCCCAACCTTCCTTCCACAACATTTCCTGCCCCAGGTGCCCTTGCCCTCCAAATCAAGCAGAATCACTCCCTCGCTCTCTCACTGCTCACCAAGGCCCGACAACAGTATAAGCATTATGTGGATAATCAACAACAAGACGGTCCCGTATTTCATCCTGGAGAGATGGTGTGGATTGATTGATGTCATTATCCGTCCAAGCGCCCATCCCCTAAGTTGGACTATAGGTTTATTGGGCCCTTCCCTATTGTCTGCCGCCTCAACAATGTCACTTATAAGGTAAATCTACCCCTGCATGTATGCCTGTATCCCTCATTCCATGTGTCCTTATTAAAATGCTGGGAATCATCTCCGTATCCAGTTGCAGCACCTGCTCCGGAACCGGCCTCACTTGATGGCGCGGAACCAGAATACGAAGTTAGTGTCATCCTAGACTCTCACTATCATAGAGGGCAATTGCAATAGCTCATAGACTGGAAGGGGTTCGGACCGGAAGAACACACCTGGGAACCCACATCACACATATCCACCCCCTTCTGCTCCATTCGTTCCATCGCCGTTATCCCTGGAAACCTGGGTCCTGCTCATGGGCTATACAGGATCCTCGATGGGGGAGTACTGTTGGAGTTCTGTGGTGGGGCTGCCTCCACTGGCTCTGTGGTCGTGGGGGTGCAGGTCACTCCCTCATTCCCCCCATACTGGGGCAGTGGAGGGGATCTTGGGGAACTCCCCCCAGGGGACAGTGGTGGAGCCAGGTGCTTCCCAGGAGCTGGGGAGTGCTTGGGGATTCTACAAAGCCATGCCGACAAGCAGCAGAGTGGCACAGCCAAAATGGGTTGCCAGGGCAACCCCTAACAAAACCACCACCCCCGCAGCATCCCAGGGGCGGGGCCCTGAGGATGCACCAAGAAGCCTGGAGCCACTGAGGCGATCAGCATGGGTTCAGGCCAAGCGGGGGTTGGGGGGCGGGGCTGCAGATATAAAAACCAGCACCAGCTGCAGCTGAGTGCTAGTGATCAGAGCATCTGAGAGACTAGCCCCCAGGAGCAAGCTAAGTGTGGTTTATGTGTTTGGTGCTTGTTATTTACTGTATTGTATTTCCTCAGGGGTGGCTGGTGGGTTTTGATGTTGGAGGGGCACTGGGGTAGTAAGGCCGGTGGGCCTAGGGGCAGAGCCAGGGGGACGGTAGGCAGAGCCAGGGGGACGGTAAGCCAGTGGCATGGCATAACCCAGCAGCAAGGAGTTCCCAGGGTTAACATAGGATGGAAGAAAACACAGTCTACATGCACATCAAGCTTAAAATAAATAATTTGTAAATTCAAAACACAGGGAAACACCAAAAACACTGGCATAACACTGGCAAAACACTGGCAAAACCCAGCAGCAAGGAGTTCCCAGGGTTAACATCGGATGGAAGAAAACACAGTCTACATGCACATCAGGTTTAAAATAAATAATGTATAAACTCTAAAGCACAAAATTTCCAGCATTGTGAACACACCTAACTTCCTAAGATCAACAGCTTAGGGGGAGGAGGATGCAGGGTGGGTGGGGAACAGCCTAGGGGTGGGTGTGGG
>QEPC01014195.1:3188451-3210483 GCA_003113815.1 Sphenodon punctatus
GTTGGGGAGGATGCAGGGTGGGGGGGAACAGGCATGGGGTGGGTGTGGGGTGGGGACCAGCCTAGGGGTGGGTGTGGGGTGGGGACCAGCCTAGGGGTGGGTGTGGGGTGGGGTGGGGTGGGGAAACACCCTAGGGGTGGGTGCGGGGGGATGGGTGGAGGGTGGGAGGGCGGGTACAGTGTGGGGGAGGGAGGGATCAGTCAGTCTGGCTTACCTGAGTCAGACTGCTCCTGGAGTTCACAGTGTGGTGGTCCGAGGCGGGGGGAGTTTAGTTTTTTTTTAAATTGCCCATGTGTCCCTGCGGAGTGAGGACGACACACGGGCAATTTAAAAAAAAATTAAACAAACAACCTGTCCAGTCCACGTTGCTTGCTGCGCTGCTGCTTTGCCGCCCCCCTCGCTCTGAGCGGCGGATGGGGGGGAGCGGCAATGGCAGCAGCGCAGCAGGGAAGCAGCAGTGGGAACCACTGAGCAGGGAGGAGTGTGCATGTCTCCCCAGTCAGTCCCCCCAAGCGAAGCTATCTCGCCAGGGCTGTCAGCGTGACTGCCCTGGTGAGATCTTCCATTGCGCCCATTGAGTGCAATGGAAAAGCTAGCTCCTCCCTCCACAGCACATCCCACGCATACTGTGGACGGATGAGCTCAGCCACCCAAGTCACGTTTTCCATAGGAAAACGCTGTTTGGACGACTGAGCAGCTCAGTCTTTTGTCCCTTTGGGGACCCACTCCCAGCGGAGTGGGCAGGTCCCCGAAGGGAGAAGAACAACAACACAGTGACAGCTACAGAAGCCTCTGCAGCAGCTCAGAGGCTGCTGTAGCTGTCATAAGCGGTGTGGTGGTTTTTTTTTAAAAAAACCAACAACAACAGTTTTTAAGCCGCGGCTCCCCCACAGTGCTTTGGGGGACACTGCCCCAAAATTCCTGTAGGGGGAGCCACCACTGAGTTCCTGTTTGACTTAATATATCCCCTGTGACCCTTGAGTGGACCTTTCCCTTCCTATTGTGTGCGTGGAGAGTGTGTGCGATTGTGCTTGCCCCCTTCCTTGGGTCCTCATTTCTCTTCCCCCTGCCTCTGCAGTATGTGTCCTTCCCCTTCCTTTACCCTCCAGTCCTTGGGACCCTTGCCCCCTTTGTGCCACCAGCTTTCACTCACCATCTCCCCAAAACCCTGTGCATCCTGTGAGCAAGTGAGAGTGCGAGAGAGAACGTTTGGGGTATCTCTAGTCTTATTTGGCTCTGCGCCCTATGATGATAGTGGCCTGATTCCGGTGGAGTCTAAAGGGCCAAAATACTATCCTAACGGGCAGTTTTTCCCCACGCATCTCCTTGCAGGCCTTAAGACTAAAGGTGGGCTTGCTTCCTTGTCAGTTTCCTCTCTTTTCCCCTACCCCCATGACAGAAATATATTCTTATCAAGGAAAGGATTTCAAAAATAAATATAACTATATAATTGGCTAGGTAAAAGCACTAACAAGAAAAGCTTGTGGGTGATAGTGGATTGCAAAATCAACATGAGTCAACTGTGATGCAGTTGCAAAAAGGCAAATGTCAAGTTTATTTTATTTTATTTTATTTAAATGTTTATCCCGCCCTTCCCCAAAGGCTCAGGGTGGATTTACAAAAACAAAACCACAAAACAGTAAAAATATAAAATATAATAAAATCCCCCCCCCCCTAAAAATCCCTACTCTCACATCCAAAAAACCCATCCACCCAACCTCTCTCTCTGTCTGTCAATAGCTTTAGCAAACAAAAAAGTTTTACATCACCTCCGGAATATGGTCAAGCTCTGGTTGACTTCCTGGGGAATGAAATTCCAAAGTATGGGGGCAGCAACTGAGGACACCTCTCTGCGGGCCCTTGTCGTATGGACAAAGTTGGCCAGTGATACTCTGTAAATCACATGTCTGGAGACAGTAGTATACTAACAAGTACTACTTTATTATAACTGTATTACACCAACTCTATTTGTAGGAGCTCCTTATCCTCTCAACATGGCTGCTCCTTCTGCTTGCCTCCTTCTCCCTCTCTGACCCTGCCCCTTCTTCTTCTATCTCTATGGTTGCTCTTCCAGTCCTCTCTTAAAGTAGCCTTACCCTCACAATACCCACAACTGCAGGGGCCGCAATGGAGCATGGAAGGAAAGGCGGTCTTTCAGGTATGTGGGGCCCAGACCATTTATGGCTTTAAATGTCAAACCAGCACCTTGAATTGTGCCCAGAAAGCTATAGTGAGCCAGTGCAGATTATAGAGCACAAGTGTACTGTGCTCACAGTGAACCACACTAGAAAGGAGCCGGACCGCCACATTCTGCACCAGCTGCAGCTTCTGAACAGTCACTATGGGCAGCCCTATGTAGAGCACATTGCAGTAGTCTAGCCTTGAGGTAATGAAAGCATGGATGGCGGTGGCTAGATCCAAGTCAGAATGAAAGAGCTGCAGCCTCCTCACCAGGTGGAGTTGATGAAAAATGCTCCTAGCCACCACCACAACCTGATGTATCTGTGTGTGGGTGGGTGGGTGGGTGGGTGTTCGCCCTCCCATGGTCCCGCAGGTACGGAGTCTGGGTGTGCTCCTTGATTCACGGCTCAGCCTGGAATCTCAGGTTGCGGCAGTGGCGGGGAGTGCATTTCAGCAGTTACATCTTGTCCGGTGGCTTCGGTCGTATCTCTCAGACTCTGACCTCGGCACTGTCATCCATGCCTTCATCACCTCGAGGCTGGATTACTGCAACGTGCTCTACGTGGGGCTTCCCGAGAAGCTGGTCCGGAGGCTGCAGCTGGTGCAGAATGCCACGGCCCGTCTCCTTACTGGGGAAGGCTACAGGCAGCACATGACACCTGTGATCTGAGGTTGCACTGGCTGACTATAAAGCACCGGGCTTGGTTCAAGGTGCTGGTTTTGACCTTTAAAGCCCTTCACGGCCTGGGCCCTGCCTATCTGTGAGATCACCTCACTCCCCATGTGCCTGTGCGACCCTTGAGATTGTCCTTGGGGGCCTTTTTGGAGGTTCCCCGGGCGAGACGGGTGACCACTGATGTGAGATCTTTTTCGGTGGCTGCCCCCGTGATGTGGAATTCACTCCCGGAGGAGGCTCGGTCGGCCCCCACCCTCCTGTCATTCTGACGTTTGTGTAAGACCTGGCTGTTCCGCCAGGCTTTTGGCGAGGGGGCGGGGTAGTGTGGGGGTGGTGGGGTTTGGGAGGGAGGGTGTGTTTTTATTACTTGTTTTAAAATTTGTAGATTTATTTTTAAATGTTTTATTGTTGAATTTTTTGTGTGTGTTCACCGCCCCGAGCTGCCTTTGGGCAGGAGGGGCAGGATATAAGTTTTGAATAAATAAATAAATAAATAAGCTCTGGGCAGGTAATTTTGATCAGAGGGTCCAGAACCACATCAAGGCTGCAAACCTAACTAGAGGGGGGTGGACCCCTCAATAATAGGGGTCTCAGTCTTCACTTTAGTCTTGTCTGGATTCAATTTCAGTTGGCTCATCCAGTCCCCAACAGCAGCCAGGCACTGGGAAAGCACCAAGACTGCAGGACCTGGGTCACTAACCTTATATACTAACAAAAGCATAGTATCAAATGTTTGGGATGTTACAGTGCCCCTATACTTGGCACTGGACAGACTTCTCTATCAGAGGTGAACTTCTTGGGGACATAGGACATAGTATTTGCATGTTACACTGGTACACCATGTAATAACAATGGGGGTAAACAGACAGAGAGTAGCTCCGGGGTGGCTGAAGGAAGTCCAACAGATGTTGAGGTGGATGCTCTGGGGCAGCCCCACTTGCGGCACTCTGGAACATCCTGGAGTGTCACCAGTGGAGCAGGCCAATCGAATCCAGGGCACCGGCCCGGCGTGGAGCTGCTGTCGCTCTGCTCAGTGAACTCACACTGCAGCTCCACTCCTGATTGGTCGTTGGCCCAGCAACACCATTGAGTTTCAGGCACCAGCCTAGAGCATCGGGTGATTCTCCACAACTCTGTGGTGGAGGGGGGCACTGCACAGGTGGACTGCAGCCAGGGGAACCCACTGAGTCTGTCTAAAGCAGACCCAGGTGGGGATGGAAACAAGTGGACGTATGGGGGGGTGCCTTTTTTAGTATGGCCAAGCATACTAAAGCCTGACTTTTTTAGTATGTTCAAGCAGAAAGTTAGCATGAGTTTTGCATCCATATTAATTGTCAGAGTGACGTGAGAGGCAAGCAGTGTTGGGATGCTGGCATGGTACCAAGGTAGAGAAGTCTGTAAAAGTACCAAATGCGATTGTGATGGGGTTTGTGAAAACAACATACATAGAACACATGTAACAGACATGGGCCATTTTTACACATAGTCCCCCCTCTCGGTTCGGTGCTTGGGTGTGTGTGCGGGGGGTAGGCATCCATGTAAACAGCTGGCAGTGGGTGGGGGGATTGATGCTCTCTCAGTGTTCGTCTGTGTGAACACCGAGCGGGATGGGTGGTGAGGGGGTTGCGTTCCCGCACAACACCCACCTCCACCCACGGTGTCCTCCAGAAAACTGGAGGAGGCCCCGTGAGTGGATATGGGTGGAGGTGGGTGAGTGTCTATGTAAAGGGACACCTACCCACCGTGTCAGAACACCCATCCCCCCACCCACCCCTGTACATGTAAAAAGGACCATGCTTCTGGTATGAACACTTTGCTCACATTACCTAGCCCTGTCTGGTGTCAATTAACTTAGAATTATTAGAGGAATAATATCGTAATGGAAACTTTGTATGTAAGGGAGAATACATTCAAAAATATGTAAGCTTCAGCACATACTGAAGGAAAATTTAAAAAAAACAGATTGTGAGCCCAAAAGCTCTCTCTGGGACAGATCAAGAAAACAAAAGAAGTGTAAATTGATGTAGCTGAGGGACGTGGCAGACATGACCTACGTGAGGTACATGACACAGGCTCTGGGAGAAAGGCCTGGAAGGACCATTAGGAAACCATTTAAAAGTCAACAACAGGCAAAGCAGGAGATTCGGGTTTTCCACAGGACTCTGCAACAGAAGCAAGAAACTGCACCCAGCTATCCCATCTGCCTGAGAAATTGACGTTTAAGCATGAACTATAGAGAGGGTAAGATTTTTGCCTACAAACTCACAAGGTAAGGTAGATTTGCATAATCTTTATATTTCTTTTATTTTCTTGCACTCTTGTATACAGTCTTGCACAGATCTTAATTTTGACTTACAAATTAAAATTGTTTTAAATAAGCCTTGCATGCTCATGTGGTACTGACATTGGGGGACACAGTGGAGGGGATTCTGGGTTAGAGACTCATGACAAACCATTTAATTCAATTTCTGTGTTTTGGGAAACTCTAAGGCAGGGGTGGGGAACCTCCAGCCCACGGTCCACTTCCGGCCCGTGGAGCTTGTTCCTGTGGCCCGCTGACCTCTAAGGCCTTCCCCATTTAGTGTGGCCCATTGCCTGGCTCGCTGTGACTTGAGTGGGGCTTTGCAGGATGCACACAGTGGAGAAGGCCTGATCAAAATTACCTGCCCAGAGCTGTTGTTGGAGCCCGGCTGCTGCTGCTGTACGGTCGGGAGGCAGAACCCTGTGGAGCCTACATGCTGCACTGCATGACTGGGCTCTGCTGCTATCCACACCCCGGTGCCGAGCTGCCCCTCCAGGCACTGGGCCAGGACACCTGCACCCATAGGCGGGATGCTGCCTCCAACGTCGCTGAGGCCGGGGCCAGTGACGAGGCGGCACGTGTGTGTGTATTCTGTGTGTGTGTTCTGTGTGTGTTTATATATTCTGTCTGAATGTGTGAATATTGTAATAGGTTTACTTATTTAATTGACTAATTACTGTTTAATTTCTTTTAATTACATTTTAATTGATTTGTAATTGACTTTAATTGTTTTTAAAACTGATTTTAATTGGTTTTGATGTGCAGCCCCCAGCACGTTTGGGGACCGACAATGCGGCCCCCAGCCTCAAAAAGGTTCTCCACCCCTGCTGTAAGGTATGGGTGACAGAGACATTTAACCCATTACTGGCTAGATTAAGTCTGGAGGAAGCTGACTTCAGTGGGCACTGTAAGTGAGGAAACTAAGCCATGGCCAATCTGGAGTGGGGCAGAGGAGCTGTAATCCCATCACAGCAATTAAGGTGCATTCCTGAGAAGGCTGAGCAAGATAATTCGGTAGATGGTCGCAGGGTAGATGGACTCAGCCTTCTGATAAGAAGGGGATTTATTAGAGCAGGTTGAAACTGGATAGAGGGGTACGTGTTGTGCGGAGTAGGTGGGTGATGTTGCCAAGGTGGGACAGATAGTGGACTGTGGTTTTTGGGAAACCATAGTAACTGACAAACATGTATTAAGTTATATTTACGTATCAAGCTGTAACGAGCCAATCGATTATTAAATGATTATGTTACATTTACGTATTAAGATATCATGAATTAATCAACTGTTGAAGAGTCTGGTGAAGCAATCAAGTTAGATTTGATAAATGTTATGCTGGTGATTAGACACATATATTTTATGTAATCAAGACAAAGTATATAATCTGTATTTTTAAGACCATCTCTTTGCTACTGGCCAAGCTCGATGCTCCAGAGTGTACCCCTCTCGACAGAGGTCAATAAAGGTCTGCACTGCGAACTAAGAGTCTGGTCTCATTACTGAGCCCCACCCCAAGCCACGCTCTATAAATAGGGTTCATGGAATCTGGACTCGGTCATTATAGAGCAGGTAAAATCTTACAAGTATTTAGGGATTTGGTTCACCCAAACAGGCAGTTGGACTACACACTTGGAATATGTGAAACTGAAAGCAGCCCACACTATTACCGGGTTATTGAAGTTTTGGAGTTACAAGGGAGGGAAAAGATTGCGCCCCATGCTTAAAAGAATCCAGCACAAATTGATACCTCAGTTGCTATATGGGGTGGAGATCTGGGGCATCAGGAAACCCAATCTGGACCCGCTATTGAACAGGATTCTAAGGGCCATTCTGGGAGTCCCTTGTGGTACTCCTTCTATTTTACTCCGGGCGGAATGTGGCATCCCTCCAATTGCCACTAAAACCAGAATACTATTATTGGGCCTCTGGCTCAGACTGTGTAATATGTCTCTGGATCGGCTACCCCGTCTCTGCTTTCAGGAACAGGGGAATGCACTGGCCCAATATCACTGGTACAACTCTATAGTGACAAATTTGGCTGAGCTGGGCTATTCCCCACTTAATTTCCTCACAGCAGGCCAAATTTCAGATTAAAATTAGGTCATATGACATCAATCTACAGAGCGAGAGAATGGCCCTAAGAGATCAAAAAATTGTGCCATGGTATCCCCAATTCAAGGTGGGACCGAAATACGAGCCCTACTTGTCGAATCTAACCTATTTCAATTCTAGAAGAGCCCTTACAAGGCAAGATTTAATATGATGGCCACTTTGGTGCAGGAGGGCCACTACCGGGGTATTCCTTCTAGTCTGCAATTTTGTTACTGTGGTTTAACTGTGGCTGAGGATCTGCCTCACTACTTGTTAACTTGCCCTAAGTCTGCACAATTACAAGCTGAGACATTTGGGAGCTGGTTTGAGGGTAAGGAATATTGGGACCCCCTTCCACGGATATCTTTCCTGCTTGCCAGCTCTGACATTGAAATAACGCGGAGGGTGGCTTCTTTTTGCCTCAAATTGGAGCTATTCAGGAAGAAGCAGATAGAAGCTAGCTGAAGTAAGATTGTTATACAGTTAAACATACAATCTACAAAGTCGAGGAGATAGTCTTCTGCATCATAGCCCCAGCTTTCTGCAAGGCTAGAGTCGATTTAAGTTTTTATCTTTTGTTTCACTTTCATGGTATGAAGCACAAAGTTGTATTGATATGTTCTAAGTTTGTGGCTTTAAATATTGTACTTAATCTGACTATTATTACTCTATACACTGCAACTTTTAACCATGCAGCGAAGCTAATCTTTGGGGCTTGGCAAATGGGGCTGCTGCTTAGTGGAACAATGTCACGCGATATATTGGCCGGGGGATATTTTTTTTTCAGGGGACAAATGCTGGCACCATAACTCCCGCGAAGGGTAAGCCGACTTAAAAAATTCCTGGAGGTAATGCCTCGTGGGATGATGCCGACTGTATACATTGTTCAGGGGATGTCCTGCCAGGGAACAAGTGTTGGCGCCATAACCCCCGTGAAGGGTAAGCCGTCTCCTAAATGATCGGGGGTACTGTTTAGTGGGATGATGCTGTCTGTATTTACTGTGTAGGGGCTGCCTCGTCAGGGGACAAATGTTGGCACCAAAATCCCCGTGAAGGGCAAGCCGCCAGTTAATGCAAGGTGTCTCTTATCTCTGACTATGGCATGCGGCCTATGGAATCTCATTTTGCATGAATTGGTGTTTGTATTTTATATTTTATACTTGTGTTTTGTGTTATGTATGGTTCATTCATGAAATTTTATTGCTCAATTCTTATGCAAATTTTGTTATGGCCAAGGCCTAAACAATAAAACTTATTAACTTATCTATAAATAGGGTTGCCATACCTCCCTTTTAATTCAGGATGCTTATGAAAAATACATGATGCAGGGCTGCATTGGTTCCATATATTTTCAATAAGCACCCTGGATTAAAGGGGTGGTATGGCAATCCTACCTGTCACCAATGCTGCCGCATCCTCACATGCCACCTCCGACACTCTCTTGGGTACTCTGTTCAGGCTTGGGCTCTGCATTTCAAGAAGGATGCTGACAAACTGGAAAAGGTTCAGAGAGCAACAAAGATGATCAAGGACGTAGACATAAAAGTCCTATAAGCAAAGGCTGAAGGAACTGAGCAGGTCTAGCCTAGAGAAAAGAAAATTAAGGGGAATATGTTGACAGTTTTCAAATATCTGAAAAGATGTCAGGGAAGATGGAAAACATTTGTTCTCCATTACCAGTAAGGATAGGAAAAGAAACAATGGTTTTAAATTAAAACAAGCCAAAATGTTTTTAAAAACTTCCAGACAGAACAGTTCAACAAGCTGCTCGGGGAGCTTGTGGAATTGCCTTCCCTGGAGGTTTTCAAGAAAAGACTGGAAAGCACCTGTCAGGGTTGCTTTGGGTACAGGGTATCCTGTCTCCTCAAGGCAGGGGGTTGTTCTAGATAACATTTGAGGCCCCTTGCAAATCTCCAACTATATCATGATCTTATAGTTCCATGAAACTGGAAATTACATTTAAATGGGATGGATCAAAGGTTGTTGTCCTAAAGAAGCTAAGAGCTAAAAAAAAGAGTTGGTTCACTCTGGCATCACTAGAGAAGAAAAACCCAGTTACCACAGCTGTAAAGGAATTGCACTAAGAAATGAATGTAAGGATGAGAAATATATTGCAGAAACATTTCAACTGAGGGTAGATTGCATGGTTTTAGCCTTTTGTTTTCTGTAGCAACTGTCTAACTTTAAGCCAAATTTTCCTTTTTATTTTAGTTTGGACTTAATTTCTTTCAGTAATGCTTTCTTTTACTTTAAAGCTGCTGTTTGTGCATTTTATTAAACTGCTTATAGAATTATAAAGTGTTCCTCTGTTAGATACAAGTGAGCTAGCCAAATAAATTTTATATCTGTCGCTTGCAGCTTGTTCAGAATGTGGCAGTGTGGCTGCTTACTGGTTTAGGCAGTCATGATCATTTTTATTTATTTATTTATTTATTTATTTAAAATTTATATCCCGCCCCTCCTGCCCATATTACAACCACCCTGCGGTCTCTGCATTGGCTGCCTGCTGAGCGACAGATTGAGTTAAAGATTGCGCTGCTGGTTTTCAGGGCCCTGAATGGTTTAAACCATGGTTATATTCAAGACCTTCTTCTGGAGCTTCACACCGATGGGTATCTGCGCTCAGGAGCCACCCACTGTTTGGGGCTTCCACCATCATTTCTTAAGTTGGCAAGCAATTGAGCTTTTGCTGTGGTGGACCCCTCCAGATGTCTGTCTCACTTCCACCCTACTTACTTTTGAAAAGCACATGAAAACATATTTATTTTCTAGGTGCTTTTAGGCTACACTGCTGGTCTCCTTAATGTATTTTGTCCTCCCTTTTCCCTTCCCCTATCTTACAATTTTTTAATATTCTTTTAAATTACTTGTTTGAAATTGTTTAGTGTGTGCTTTATGTAAAATGTAAAGCACTCTGAGTATCATGTAGGCAGGGGGGCACTATAAAAATAAAATTATAGTAATTAATTAATTTAATGTATTATATTATTATTATTATTATTATTATATAATCAGTGTTGCCAACTCATGCATATTTAATTCAAGAGATGCAATTTCTAAGCCTCACTTGTGATATCATGATTAATGTCACTGATCTCATGAGATCGGTAGTAGGGCTGAATATTGCGAGGTTGCTGGCCTCCAGTCCAGTGGCTACTCACTGCTTCCTGCCTCTCTGTGTTCCCAGTCATGCTGTGCTCTGCAGAGCTTAGCTGGGACCCAGCAATAAATTATCTGAGTGGGGAGGGGAGCAGGGAAGTCTGTTTCCAGCTGTGTGCAACACTCTAATCGCTCCCTGTTTCCAGGGTGACCGATATTAGGGCAGCATTTGGCACACCCCTGATTGGTTCCCCTGGAAACAGGGACCAATTAGTGTTGGCCCCAATCTTTTTCCGATAGCCCCAAATCCTGCACTGCCTCACCTGATCAGTAACTTGGCTGGGTGTGTCTGTGCTCCTCCAGGGCTCTGGGAGAACTGAAAGTGGGGAAGGAGGAAGGCACAGCGGGCAGAATAGCCCCTTTCCCCATGCTGCTGCCACTGAGCTGTTAGTTGGTTCATGTTTGAAAAAATAGCTACTCTTAATTCATATACCAAATGTCTTGATTTTTAAGAGTTTGCCTCTTGATTTATGAGATGGTGGGGTTGGCAACACTGTATAATTGGGGAACATCCCAAATTACAGATGGAGAGGAGAATGTGGATCTAGCTTTGAGTGTTTGATTCAACACACTTTTGCAAGAGACCCTGATTTGAAAGAGCAACAGCCAGTGAAGATTACAAGTGGATGAAATGAGTCATGGCTAGAGTGGCCAGATATGCAAATTTTAGAGGACACTTATGAGAAAGGCAGGTTGCAGGTACAGGTGGCGGTAAGTAGTCAGCCCTTTTGTTGGGTAGTAGGTGGGGCTGGCTTTATGGTGTGGCCTGCCTTTGGATCAGGCCCCAGAGGGACGCCAATGCCTCAGAAGAAGTACTCCTAGTCCTGGGACCCAGATGATCTATTCCTATGCAGTAACAAGGATGGGTACTTCCTGAGGGGTGGGGTCCCCCACCACTCCGCTCTTCTTCCTTTCTCTGCTAATGGAGAGGGGAGGGGGGGAGGGTCCATAGGAAGCAGCCACCCCTGCAGCTATGAGTTGTATGGATCACTAGTACCACCACCCCTCCCCGGAACTCTGCTGTGCTGCCATCGCTGTCTCTAACGCTCCCACTGCTGGGGCTCTGCCTCTGAAGCTCAGAGGCTCCTTGGGCCAATGGCCCCAGCAGATATGGAGTACTACTAGCAGTAGCAGTTATGGCAGCAGTGCAACAGGATTCTGGCCCAGGGGTGCAGCAGGGGAAATGCAGGATTCCAGTGCATGGGCAAACGCGGTGCTGCTTCTGCATGCAAATCCTGCATCCCAGGGTGGCTGCTTCCTGTGGGACCCTGGTCCCCTACCCAAACCCTCCAGGCAGAAGTGTGCACTGCCACTTCTCAGAAGGCAGAACAGGGGTCAGGGCCCTGCAGAAAGAGCCTGTTCTGGGGCCTGAGAATTGGTTTCAGGAGTGTATTAACATTCCTCCCTCAATCTGTTTCCAGGCCTTGTTCCTGTTCAGGACCCTGCTCCAGATCTCACCTTCTCTCAGACCAGTCCTGGTGGTAGTAGGAGTTGTTGAAAGGAGGATTTTCTTATTGGATTCCAGCAGAGACTTCAGGAGCTGGGGACAGGCAAGTATCAAAGTGGAGGAATGAAACTCTCAGGCTAAGTGGAAGCCAGAAACAGTGTATGGCAAGGGGAAATGGGCATCATCTAGGCTTATTGATTAAGGGACATCAAGTCCAACTGCAGTTGGATAACACTAGCAGATTTTCCCTCTCCTCACTCTTGTGTTTGACTGGTGTTATCTTTTTATCTGCTGAATGGGAATTTTCTATACAAAAGAAGCAGAAGAATGACTTAAGTCAATGAGAAACTTTGCAATGATTTTAGTGTGCTTTAGATCAGGCCCTATGGCAGGAGGGAACTAAATCCAGCATTCTGCAAGTCTGCTTGTATTTCTCACTAGGAGTTCTCCGCTCCTTTCCCTCTCTGCTTTCTCTGGGCCTCTGGCTGGCTGGCTGGCTGTGTATCTGCTGGTTGGGAAAGCTGAGATAAGCTGCACATGTGCAATGTGGTAAGAAGCTGTCAGCCCCATCTCCCTCCCCTGCAGCGACTGAAAGACAACACAGAAAATACAAAGCAGGCAATGCAGTGTCATGTGTGATAGAGCAGGACATCAAAGTGTAAAGCATAGTACTTTATGACTCTGCAGCTGAGCAGGAGTTTCTGCTTGGGTGGTTTTAGATATTACAATGATATCCACTTATGAGTGAAGAGTTACTCTAATGTGCAAGCATTGCCACCTATTTGCAGGTGTGTAGTGGCTAGTGGCTACTTTCCTACTTTACACTACCCACTCATAGTGGGTTCTCTCCTAATCGTGGGCCCATCATATGGAATAAGCAGCTGTTGTGAGGTCTACAGGAGAAGATCTATGTGCAGCTCCCTGGGAGTAGGGAGCAGCAGCAGCAGGAACTGCTCCTAACTCTCCTGCTGCTGCTGCTGCCTCTGGGGAGACATCCCGCACAAGAGCTACATGCAGCTGCTTGCTCCACATGATGGACCCTGCCTCCCAGACTTGCCTGTCCACCATGTTACTTCACAGCAGGGATTGCCTTCCTGCCAACACTTCCCCTGCTACAGTATCCTGGTCCTGAGAAGCACTGAGTAGTGGCTGCAGGAGCAATGCTGACTCCCCTGATACTTCTCCTGCCACCACTGCTCCCCGTCTGGGCAAGAATTGGCAGCCGCAGAAGCAGTGATGGGGATCCACTGCTGCTTCTGAGATAAGCCCACTCCTGCCACAGTTTGTAGGTAGCTGTTGGCTAAACTGTTTGCTCCATTAGTCACTATTCAAGGGGCATTAATTGATAAGCCTACACAGAGATGTCTACACCATTGCTAAGCAAAGACCTCATGCTACGTGCATACAACCACCAGCCAGAGTACTGTCAGCAGTTTCCCACCCACAGTCTTGCATGACTGCAAAGCAGGAACCCCCTAGCTTTACTTTCCTGATTTCTAAAAACCTGTGCTTTTGCTCTCCCTCCTAGCTAGGATTGTCAGCCATTCCATAAAGCACTGGATTTAGGAAGGTGAGGGAGAAAGGGCAATAACATATCCAACTTCCACTTTGGGATGGATCTCTCTGTGTGTGTGCACGTGTACACATGCGTGTGTATGAACATGCATAGGATAGGTCCATAAATAGTTATTAGTCAAATAGGGATTTTTTCCTAATTTTCAGATTTCAGTGTCAGTCATCAATAGCAGAGTCCAGTGGCACTTTAAAGACTAACAAATATTTATTAGTACTTGAGCTTTCGGGCTGACTTCTTCAGTTGTATGCTGACTTCCTCAGTCATCAATAGGTTAGTCAAAACCTAAAGCAAAAAGAATCACGTCTGTAGGAGTTATAGTTTTAATGAAAATGTACTTCAAAGTTGCCTGGAGACTGCACTTCTGGAGAGAGACTAAAAATGACCTGCTGGTGGCTGATTGGCTGATGACATCATTAATGTGTTCCTCCAGCCAGCTCACTGTTAATCCAGTGGCGGCTGGTGGGTTCTGAGTCTGGTGGGGCAGTGGGTGGGGCCAGAAGTAGGTGGGGCCATCCCAGAGGTAGGCAGAGCCAAGCCAACGGTAGGCAGAGCCAACCACAAAATTGCACACTTACATGAATCATGATCAATGGAATAGAACATGCACACATCTTGTCTTGAAAATGCACAGAAAATGCTACAAAACTCAACAGAATTATGTGAAATTCTAAATGCCCCACCATAAATGCTGCATAGAGTTTTACAGAGGGCAAGGAGGCATGCACATTTCAGGAGAGGGCATGTAACACCCATCATATGGGGCATTCAAGGAAAGCCACACCCAACAGCATTATGTGGAATCTTAAAATGCACACCTGCCATAAATGCTGCAATTGGTCCCTGGGAGGGAAAAATACCCCACCCCTGATATAGCACTTTCAGGCCTTCCTGCAAGTTGAAAGCTCCCAGACCAGAGAAGTGAACAAGTGATGGTGATTCACAAAAAAATACATGGAAAACTCCTTATGATCCCAAGTTCAACTTCAAACACACTAAAACCACACAAGGCTGGCTGTGTGCAAAATCAGCAAATATTTAAGTGTCCTTAATCACCAAATAAATGATTTGGAAAAGCTTCTGTATTTTGTCTGCAATTTTTTTCCCACTATGAGCCTATCAAAATATCCCAACCAATTTCAACGTTCAAAGTTCAACTTTTCTCAAGCATTATCACACAGCGAGAGTGACAAAATATTTGAGAAGTCTTGCCAGAAGAGATCTCTTGATTATTTCTTAGTTTCAAGGCTAGGGGGAGCTGCATATCTAGATGTATCTTGTGTGGCCTAGTTTTTTTTCTTAAACCAGTGCTTTCCACACTTTTGATATCTGGAGCACACTTTTTCTGGATTAAAATTGGCACCACACAGTAAGAATGAAGAACATTAAAGAGATGTAACAATGAAAAACTTGATGTAGCCTTACTTGCAGAAATCACTGCTAGAGCATAACCTATGACTGGGGGGAAACTATGATAGCACGTTTGCTAAATTTGCTATAGTAGGGGCCTAAAATGCCACTGTTACAAAGTAATGTGAATTTCACACTAACATATAACAAACTCAGAATCTCTCTCTCTCAAATTACCAAGAGAACCTGCAATTATTGCTATAGCACCTATTATAGAGTATAATACAAAGGAACAGGCCTTTCCAATGGTACAGTTTCTTCAGAAACAGCAGGTATGCTCTCCCTATTGCATTCCTCTAGTGCTTGAAACCCAAATGTAACAGGTCACTTTCAGACATGCTCCGCCCCCCCCCGGGGCCGGCCCCTGAATATTTGGGCTGCGGAGGGGAATGCGCAACCCAAATATACGCGGGGATCAGCTGGTCTGAAAGCCCCTCCCCCCTGTGCAGGTTTGCCAGCAAAGTCGCACAGGGATGGGGGGGGAGGGTCTTTCAGACCGGCCAATCCCCACGCATGTTCAGGTTGCACATTCCCCCCCGCAGCCCAAATATGCATGGGGGGGGGGAGCATTTCTGAAAGTGGCCTAGGATTCCACACTTACTTATGGGAAACACTGGAAACAGTATACACACATTAAAAGTAAAATTTCCAACACAGTCTGACATAACAAGTGAAATTCAGGGCAGCTCCAGGGCAGCTTTGATGCAGCATTACAAATGTGTTAGCTCAGAGAGAATATTCCCTTAGGTACTAGGTACCTACAGAAGGTTCAATAATAAGCGCAGATGCTGACTTGAGCGGCATATAACTACAGCAAGCAGATAAGTACCTGACACGGATCCCACATGCCCAGAATTCCTGGGGCAGGTAGCATTAGGAAGGTTGGCTGCATCCATTTCAGCATTTCATCCTGTGTTTTACTATTCTGATCTTTAGTCCCAGACAGATTCCTCACCCCGGAAGTGTGCCCATGTGTCACTTGCATACCCAGGAGTAGGTTGCATGGTTACCCTGGGACATGCTCTGTTTTCCCAAGGTTACCCTGGGGTAACCTGTTTATGGGAGCATGCACTCAGGAATCATGCTATATCAAATGAACATCAGACTTTAGTCAAAGGCTGCCACATCCTTAAGCCTCCTCCTTCAATGATTCACTACACCATAAATGAAACTGGCATTAAAGTTTGGGAAAACAGACACCATTGCCTTATTCACAGAGAGCTGGGGCTGGCTTGTCAAAGTGATATTCTGGGGAAGTGGAAGATAAGAAAACTAAGACAGAAGTTGTGTATGACTGGTTTTCATCTTTGTTTTACTGTCAAATATTCTCTTCCAGTTTCTGGAGCAAGTGCAAGACAAATATGAAAAAAAATCAGACTTTAGACTACACAGAGTACCTTTCTTCTTGTGAGACACAGTGACTGGATCACCTTCACGTTTGGCAGGCAGGGAGAGAAAATGGTGCCAATATTCTCTCTCATCATCTCCTGTCCCCCTACAGGGTGTCTGGGAAAACTGCAGCCTGTGCCTGCCCTGCTGCTCTGGGGGCGTTTGATTCAGCCACCCAGACAGCCTTCTAAATAGCGCCATTTGTGCCCCCATAGGGGCTCATACAAGTCTACCCCCAACTGGGCAGAAAAGAATATACTCCTCTGCAATGTCTGCAGTAGGGACGGCACAGACAGCCACCCATTCAGCAACCATTGGTAGTTTGTCCCCCAAGGGATCCCATTCTCCTTATGCTTAGCAGCAGGGGCAGAGGGTCCTCCTCTTCGGGCTGTTCGCACAGCATTCCTGGCTCTTCACTACACCTCTCAGACTCATCACACTGCTCACATCCAGCTCCTTCTCTCTCCCTCTCTGCCTGTCTCTCCACCTCCACCCCCCATTACAACATCATCATCAGAACTGCCTGGAGCCGCATGCCAGAGACCCAGAAGTGAGACACTGGCCTTGGGATGATGCAGAGCGGTGGCCCAGCACCACGGTGGTACGTGCTCCTGCTCCAAGTCCTCCTGGCCCGCTGGTTGGCACTAAAGCTGCTGGTGGTTCTGGAAACTGGTTTGGGGGGCCTTTGGGGGGCTGGAGGGGCAGTGCCCCTGGCACACATTATGGCACATTGTGCCTGTGTTAATATGGGTTCCTTTGCAGGCCACAAACTTTTGACACAACACTGCAGGCCTTTAAGGTGACAAAGTTGCAGGATGGAAGTTGCAGGGAGGGCAGAGAGGGACTCTCTTCCCTGTCACACACCCCTACGAATGTGTAGGAATGGGTGGATTGGTGGGGAGAGAAAGCAGGGGAGAGGGATTGTTAGATCTGCATGAAGGGAGAGTCCATGGAAAGTGCGTAGTCTGATCTGTGTGTGTTTGGGGGGTCTTGCTTCTCTCTCTTGTGGCAGAGATTTCCCTGGGGTGGGGGTCAGAAAATGTGATCAGAGCAGAGGTTTTGCCTCTGGACTGCAGAGAGAGGAAGACGGTGGGTGGACTGTAGCTCCTTCCACTTGCTGGCTCAATCCTGATAGAGTTCTTAATTCTCAGCGTTTGGGGACGGGCTGCAGTTGTTCAGTTCAGGGTTTGTGTGTCTGGGGAGTGGGTGGGCAGATTTAGTAGAGGATGTTTTATCTTCCCCTTGGATTATCAGCTCTAAGATCTTAGACAGTGGGGCAGGCAGTGTGGGCAGGAGTTGCTGTGCGTTCAGAAAAGACTGCAGTCTTAGTAGTCAAATTAGAGTAAAACAGCTTGTCTGTGTTGGGCTTGCAGTATCAGGTTAACAGGTTAGTGAACAGTTTTTCATTCTATGCAATTCCTGGTACAGGAGCCCTATCAGGGCGGGGGTAGGATTTTTTTAGGTGGCTTCCTTAAAGCAATCTAAAAAAACTGCTTGCTTGGAGAAAACTTAGTGCTTCACAGCAAAAAGGTTGTAGATTAGGACTATTGCAGATGGGCCTATTTTCTACTTGCAGAGAGTTGTTTTTTTAAATGAGGGATTATTTTAAAATGCCTTCATTCTGGGGGTGCCACACAACACTGGCTGCTTTTAGACGAGCGGGTAGCCGTCGCGCAACCCGTTTGCATGATATTTCAAAATCCCAGAGCACGGGATTGCACGAGACAGCTGTCGGGGATCACGTGCATGAAATGTGGTCGCGCATTATTTGCCGACCATGAATTAAATACCTCACAATCAAGGTATTTAATTCATGGTCGGCAAATAACGTGCAACCGCCTTTCATGTGCATGATCCCTGATGGCCATCTCGTGTAATCCTGCGTTGCTGGATTTTGAAACATCACGTGAGTGGAAGCAGCCTCTAACACCTGTATATGTGAATCAGGCCCCAATCCTTGCCTGTCTTACAGTGTGGACCGACACTTTGTAACAACCATGGACAGCAGAGAAAATACCCCTGCAAAGTCAGTTGTGATGGAAAGACCCAAAAGACAGTATAAGTGTTCCACTATGCACAAACACATTGAAACGTACCTCCCCACAAAGTTTTTTATGTATCCCATAAGACACTTTTTTTTTTATCACTGAATTGCATTGCTGATAAAAAGAAGAGATGGCAGGAAATCAGTAATTCTGATTAGCACAACATTATTAGAACAAGCAGTGCTTAAAGAATCACTGTAGAATAGGGATGTTGGCCTACATATAATAACAATGGAATGACTACATCAAGTTCTTAAATAGTCTTTGTTGCAGGGGCAGCTGGTGGGTTCTGAGGCTGGTGGCACAGTGAGTGGGGCCAGCCCAGAGATGGGTGGGGCCAACAGTGGGCAGAGACAACCCTAAAATTGAACACTTACATGATCATGATCAATAGAACAGAATAGGCGTGGGAATACCGGTTCTCCTGAGATCTGATATTGCTGGTATTTGGGTGTATCAGCTTAATCCAATAAATCCTATATTTACCGGATTTTAAACATTGGCCACGGTACCAGATTTTTTACATTGTGGCCATTGAAGTCATAGCTGCAATGTTAAAAATCCGGTACCGCGGCCAATGTTAAAAATCCAGTATGCCGATGCCGGTAAATCCAGTACCTGGGAGATCCAATACCGGTACATCCAGTAACCGGTATTCTCCCCGGTGTCCCACCCCTAGAACAGAACATGCACACAAGGATAGCAGTTTTAGGGGAAAAAAAACAGAGCTAAGTGAGTCCACTATGCATGGGTGCAAACAGGGCTTGTCCTTCTTAGATTGTAAGCCCACTGGGCTGGGATCTGTCTCGAATAACTTGAATGTGTCAATGGCAGGAGTACAATAGCAGAGAAAACAGAAGTACCATAAACAGCTAGCCCATATTACAGAAGTTTCCAATACCTTACTTAATGTGCAATTCAAGCAACATTACAATATCTGAAATGAGCATAGGTTACAACTAAAATGCACAGAAAATGCTGCAAAAACCAACAGGATTATGTGAGATCTTAAATGGCACACTATAAATTCTGCATAGAGTTTTGCAGAGAACGAGGAGGCATGCACAGTTCTGGAGAGGGCATACAACACCCAACACGTGGCATTGAAAGAAAAACACACCAAAATGCATGGAAAATGCAGGAAATCCCAACAGCATAATGTGGAATACTAAAATGCACCCCTGCCATAAGTACTGTAAGTGGTTTCTGGAATGGAAAGACACTTCCCCCCTGAGATGTAGCACTTTCAGTCCTTCCTACAAGCTGAAAGGTCCCAGACCAGTGAATAAGTGAAAAGAAAATATGGAAAAATCCTTAAGATCCCAAGTTCAAACTTCAAAGGGGTGGGGGGATTCTAAGTGTTCCACTAAACCACTGGGATTAAAACCCAAAATCAAAGGGTTCTTTTTACATCAGTTTAAGGATTGAAATGCAAACCAGGGAGAAGTTCTCCCATTAAACTGTGACTGGGATTCAAACCCCAAACCACAGATTTCATTCACATCAAGTTTAAAATAAACCCAAAACACAGGCAGTAAGACTGTCACCGTAAAACTCCCCAGTTCAGTGCATGCTGAGTGTGGCCCATTCAGGATTTTCCTCCTACTATATTATGACTAGGATTCAACCCTCCAAACCACAGAATATCAAGTTTGAACAGATTTCTTTTACAGAAACTGAGAAAAAGCCCAAAGACAGTAAGGCACCCCACTGAGAATTAAAATCAGTGCAAACCAATTATAATACAGGATTTCATTTTCTCCCAAACTAAGATTAAGCAAACCCATAGATTAAAAAGGTTTCAAACAGCTCTTCTCTTACCTGGCCTCAGTGGCTTCTGAGTCAGGCCTGATAAAACCTCAGCTTCCCTTCTCTCAAGTCTCCTTCAACCATCAGCTGTCCAGCCCAGAAGAGGGGAACCAACTTCCTACTTGGGGCCAGCTGCAGAGTGTACCTATGTGCTGCTTTGCATGAGGTCTGGCTCTAGTTCCCAGATCCTCCTCTCCTCAGTCACAGGGCACAGTTTTTTTCTGGCTCTGAGATTTGCCAGGACGATGGCTCCATCACTAAATGGAATATTTTTTAATTTTTCTTTTTCCTAAAGGAATCCTCAAAGCGCCTCCCCCCTGCGTGCCCTAAAACACAAGTGAGCACATGCAAGAGGAGAAAAATCACATGCTCACACTTGCTGTCACAGTGTCTCCATCCAGCCATCCCACCACAGGGTCCCAATTCCGAATTTAACCTGATGATGCTGGGGTGTACAGCTGTGCCAGGCAGGCTCCGCCGTTGTGCCTCCAGGTTGCTCTGCTAGTCAGCTCCCGGCTTCCTCCCACCCACTTATGTAGTGTGTGCTGCTCATCCCCCCCCTCCCCCATGCAGCCGCCAGGGCCACCTGCCCACCAGAGTCTTGCGCATTCACAGACCACAGCCTGAGGCTTCTATCAAGGCTGGGGAGGTTATGCTTTTAGGGTTGGGGATGTTAGTAAAGTTATGTTTGCTGGGAAGTAGGGAATGTCTCCTGCCCCTGTGAGAGGGGGGTTGGAGAGGGAGTGGGTGAGTGGGGAACTTTTCCCCCAGAGAGGGGTGGGAGGGGGGAGAGGGTCCTGGGGGGGAGGTGTTAAATCCTGCCTTGTTAGAGCGGGTGGGATGGGGGAGTTGGAGGGGTAGGGAACTCCCTCACTGCATGGGCAGAGTGGCTGTAAGTAGAGGGGTCTGACCGGGGGAAGGGGGAGCTGCAGCTATTGGGGTTGTGATGNTTTTGCACTGGCAGGGGATTCGTTGATGGGGGAGGTGTCTTTCAGAAGAGTCCTTGTCATGGACAGATCATTACCTCCTGTGAGCAAGTTTCCTTGTGCATGTCTGCTCCAGGAGGTGTAGGACCAATTTGAACAGTTCATCCCCAGAGACTAATGGAACCTGAGAGGTTCCGGAAAGCTCTTGGGGAGTAACCCTCTGATCTCTATGACCATCCTCTCGATGACCTTGTGGCTTTATGAAACACCTTGCTGGTAGAGTTCATCAATTGGATGGCTCTGAGGTGTACACTCCCTTGGTGATTGTTTCTAAGGCCTCCATGGTTTACAGAGGGCCTGAGGTTGCTGAAGCAGGAAGGGCGGCAGTTGGACCGACAGTGGCACCGTTCATGTGCTGAAGCTGAAAGATTGCAACATAGAGCCAGTTTACATGCCTATGCTGCAGCTGCAAGGGCAGCAAAAAAGTTTTTTGATGGCTATATAGCCTCTGCAAAATCTCATCCAGCAGAGATTTTCAGGGTGGTGAGGGGGTTGGTTGGTCCTCCCTCCCTCCACCTGGAACTGGAGTAATCCAGTGTGCACTGTGACATGTTTGTTGATTATTTTGCAGAGAAAATCACTCGGATTCACCACAACTTCAATGCTATACTTATTGCAGTGGGTGAACCAGAGGTTGTGGAAGTCCTGCCTTTTTCGGTTTCATAGGATCAATTTCAGTCGATGTCATCCACCGAGGTGGGGGATGTTTTGGGGGCTGCTAGGGCCACCTTTTGTGAACTTCACCCATGCCTGTCCTGGCTCATTACGGCCATCCAGGAAACAGTGGGGCCATTGCTGGCAAGGGTGACCAATGCCTCCCTTTGGGAGGGCAGAGTGCCGGGCTGCCTCAAAGAGGTGGCGGTGCAGTTTCTGCTCAAAAAACCTTCATTTGACATTGATTCCCTCAACAGTTAGCGGCCTCACCAGTTATCGGTTTCTAACTTTCCCTTTTTAGGGAAGGTTATTG
>QEPC01014195.1:3234086-3248537 GCA_003113815.1 Sphenodon punctatus
AAAGATGCTACAGTCAGACATCCGTTTCCATGGTAATTGCTTATACCCCCAGGACCCTTTACCCAAGCCTTCTGGAAGTTGGCAGAGATAAATTTAGGGAGGGGTCTAAACCTGCAAAGTTTCATCAACGTTAGATGGGAGACAAAGATGCTGGAGCCAGGAATGTATATGCAGATTTTTGCAAAATAACATAATTCAGCTGCTTATAAATCCAGTTTCCTTTGTCCAATCTTTCTGAAATTTGTTACACATAATGCATTCCATGGGAGGTACAATGTTTCCACGTTTCATCCAAATAAAATGAAAAACAAAGAGATTGCAGCCAAAAATGTGTTTTCCATTGAAATGAATGGAAAGCAAAAACAAAAGCAAAAACAAAATATTGATATTTATGAAAAAGAAATATTGAAATAAAAATGAAAAATGCTAATGAATAATGACATAGGTCCCTGGTGCACACCTCTATTAAGACATGCCTCTTCTTCCAGGCATTTCGGGGGGGGGAGGGTTAGAGGGAGGTTGTGGGGGACGGTTCTTTTGCATATTTTATGGTTGTTTTTACCTGAAGAATTGTTTAAATTGTTTTGTATTGTTAGATTGTATTTTATTATATCTTGTTATTTATTTATTGTAAGCCACTCTGACTTGCTGGAGCCAGGAGGAGTAGGGTATAAATATATAAATAAATCAATCTCTAGTTCAGCTGTCGAAATGACAGGTGGGCCCGGGGGGGCAGGGTCGCTAGCATCACTGTGTGGAGGCTTCCACATGCCCAGCTGAGAGGCAGCTCTGGGGGTGACGGGGAGATTGCTAGTGCAGCCAAGCAGTCTAGCTGACAGGTGGTTCTGGGGTACAGGGCGCGGTCAGCCAGCCCTGTGGGGACAGGGAGATTGCTGGCACAGCCAGATGGTTGACAGGCAGCCCCAGGAATACAGGGCTAGCTCTCCTTTTACTCTTCCCAGGCTGCCTGCCAGCTGCCCAGGCATGCTAGGTGGGACTCTCTGGTGCTGGCAGACCTGGATGTGGGTGAGGCTGCAGGCAAACCTAACAGCTGGACAACAGGCACGTGGACACCCATTGGGATGGATGAATGGCCTTCACGGTGGGCCCACAATCTGCACAAAACATGTGGTGGGGGCAGGCTAATGTGGGTAAAGGAACGTCTCCTTTGTTTTCACTGCTTGTCTCGCAGTGGCCCTGCTCCTTGTCAGTTCCCCCAACCCTTGGGTGGAATGTCGATTCATGGTCCAGGATCCTTCTTGTTGTTCCATCAGCTCTTCTTTTGCCCCAGCCATATCTTTCCATGAAGCCACTTCTCATTCCATCCATCCCCCAGAATATCCTTCTTGTCATTCCAACCAATCCTTCACTTTAGAGGGTCTCCTCCTCATAAATCCACCAAGTCCCATCTCATTCCTCCTGTTCCTCATTTCCCCAGTGTGATCCTACCCAAGTAATCACCATCCCACCCTTTCCCCTAACTCGATTGTTGTCAGTCCACCTGTTCTCCTTGACTCCCTTCATAGCATTGTGCCATCCTGTCAGCCATTTTTCTGTCATTCCACCCAGTCCCTTGCAATTCCTCCCTGTCGTTCTACCCAGCTCCCCATCATTCCAGCTGAATCTGGTGGCCTCCTCTCCATCGTTCCTCCCAGCCCCTGACCCCACATCTTTCCAGCTGCTCCCCATGGCCTCCACCCTGTTGTCCTTTCCTTGGAAATTCACCAAAGTCCAAGGCTGAGCCTTTCCCAGAGACAATTTGGTTAGGATGAGGATAGGCTTAGAGGGGATGCTTTAGGGCAGAGGCTGAATATATACTGTACTTGGTATTGCTTTGTAATGTGCCCTGAGCCCTGAGGATAGGGCAGGCTGTAAGTCCAAATAAAAAAATAAATAATAAACATTCACCTAGCCCATTGTTAGGGCCAGCCTTAGAATTTGTGGGGCCTAAGACAAATATTAAATTCTGGGCCCCCATAGGCCCACCCCATTCCTGTGGTCATGAAGACAAGGAGGATGCCCATTCAAACATCCTGCTCTTTTCAGCTCAGAGATTCTGCCTCAGAAAGAGAGTTTTTTCAAAGTCCTGATTGTGGTGTCAGGAGCAGGCTGAGGCATGACGTCTGGTCACACATATTCATGTACATGGTCATTCATTCATTCTTTCACACGCACACAGGTTTCCTCCTACCCACCCACACCCCAGAGGGGGGAGGACACAGCTACCTCCAGCAGCCCAATCATGCAGAGTGTGTGTGCATGTGCGTGTGCACGTGCGTGCGTGCGTGAGTGCGTGCGTGTGTGTTTGACTCCAGCAGCTGCAGCCAGCCCCTCACGATGGGAGGGGGCAGGATGGATATGCAGTAGGACCAACACTAAGGAAACGGTCACACCCAACTCTCACTGGGCCCTAACGGCCAACATTTGGGGTCCCGCTGGAGGGAGAACTGCCACCCCAGCTCTGAAGAGTTGGATAAGGGGGCAGACACAATGCAGAGCATTCGGTGGGGTGGGAGAGAAGTGCAGGGCCTGGGGTCATGGCCCCTATCACCCTGTGTAAGCCGGCCCTGACCATTGTCCCTCCCCTTGGCTTCCTCACTGGTAAAAACAAATGTGACAATAATCCATTCTGGTCTGCTTTGGCTGACAGGTCACTGTCACATTTGTTATTGGGTCCCCAAATGTTTGCCCGGGCTGACCCTGGTTGTGTTGGCAGATAGCCCAAGTTTTGGGGCTCTGCCTTGGCAAATGGCTGAAGTCACAGCCCAGACTAGTGGCAACCCGGACCAGAGTGTATTTTCACGTCTGTTCCTGCTGGCCCAGACCGGCTCTGTCTGCCATGGCTGCCCTTCTTGTTGGGGGCAGGGGCAGGGTCAGGGTCAGGTAGCTGCATGTTGGTGCGTTTCCCTGGCCCCTCAGGCCCCGGCCATGTGAATGTTTGTTCCAGACCCCCCCCCCCCCCCCTCACCTATTCTGGCCACGGCGGGTGGGGTGAATGTGCAAGCCAGGATATGCGCGGGGATCGGCCAGTCTGAAATCCCCCCAGCCCCACAGCAGCTTTGCCAGCAAACACCCGCAGGGATGCACAGCAGGAAATCTAGTTCTGCATCCTTGCGGGGGTTTGCCAGCAAAACCCTGCGGGGGGTGGGGGGGTGTTCAAACCGGCCGATCCCCATGCATATCCTGGTTTGTGCATCACCCCCCCCCCCCCGCCCCACAGCCAGAATATGCCTGGGGGGAAGGTCTGAAAGAAGTCCCTGTCTGCAATGGCTTNGTTCGGTGTTGCCCCATCTACTGGGCATGCTCTTGGACTTAGGCCACTTTCAGACCTCCCCCCCACCGGCCCACAGCCAGAATATGCCTGGGGGGAAGGTCTGAAAGAAGTCCCTGTCTGCAATGGCTTCCTGTCCCCAGCCGGGCTAGGTTGCTGCCACAGCACGGTCACAACTTTTTTTACCCACTGTCATTCCATTCTGACCTTTTTTATTCCCACATCCCTTTTTGGCATTCCACATCCTCCCCCATCTCCTTTGCTTTTGGAGATGCAGCTCCGCTGTATTCTTTTACTGCCCAGTAAGGCCTATTGGCATTCACAGGTCCCTATTATTTCCAACTGGCATTTCTGTTATTTCTCTTGTTTCCAATAGGCATTTCATGCCATTCATTTGCATGTGTCTTGTTTCCACTGCCTGTCCCCTCCCTCTCAGGTAAGAAGAAGCCTTTGGGGAACTTGGCTTGAGTTTGGGGAGTGGAAACAGTAGGGATCTTTGGAGACCCTGCCTGGGTCTGGGAGAAGAAGGAGAGAAGGGGTCTTTGGGGGCTCTGGCTGATGCTGATATTGGGGGGGGGAGAGGGTCTCTGGGGGCTTGTGCTAGTGCTGAAGGGAGGGTAGCTGGGACTCATACTGGTGCTGTTACTGGGGGAAGGAGGTGTCTTTGGGGGTTATGGCTGGAGGGGAAAGAAAGGGTGTATTGGGGGCCCCTACCGGGTACATGAACCCATTCCAACCTAGCTACGCCCCTGGGTACAGAGAAGGGCAATACAAATTATTAGAGGGCTTCCACATGAGGATTAGAGGATTAGAAGGACTTCCACATGAGAGGTTGTATAAGTGAGAGTTCTTCAGCTTAGAGAAGAGATGGCTCAAAGAAGTCAATAAAAGTTTACAAAGTCATGAGTGGTACGGAACAAGCAAATAGGGAGCTGCTATTTACACTTTCAAATAATACTAGAACTAGGAGACACTCTATGAAACTAACTGGCAGCAGATTCAAAACAAGTTTTAAAAGTACTTTTTCACTCAATGTATAATTAACTTGTACAGCATGTTACCAGAGTACGTTGTGAAGGCCAATAGCATAGCTAGTTAAAGAAGGACTGGCTAAAACTTGAGGATAGGTCCATAAAGTTGATCTGGGCATGTCAGGGATGGGGAGTAAATGACAGAGAATGGATCACTCCATTATTAGAGCTGAAACAAGGATTTGCTATTTTCTGATATCTGGCAAGATATGATGGCATCTGATCAGACAGCGAATGCTATTCAGTTTGGTATTCACCAGCTAGCTAATTAACTGGATTACAAAATGACTGCATTCCTCTTTACTGCACTGCTGCTTACCAACTACCAGTTACCACATTACCATTTAATCATTAATAATCATTTTTATTTTAAAAAAGCACCCCCCTGCCATGGCACTCGGAATTTGAATGTTTTTTAAAAAAAATACATCCCCCACCCCGCCCGCCGGCCGGTTTGGATAATCGGTAATGCGGTAAACAGAAATGCAATAATTTGGTAAATGGTATGGTAATGTGGAAAGCAGTAATATCTGGTATTCCGGTTTGGCAGTTAAATTGTTACCGAATAACTGCCAAGTGGCTATTAAATTGTTACCGAATAACTGCCAAGCTATCCAGAATACAAGATATTAACCACAAAAATATTTTTTCCTATCTATTTCAATGCCATCCATTATGATCTGGTGTGCCCTTCTCGGAAGCAGCTGAATGTGACCAGTGTCAGAGCCTCTCCTTGTATGAAAGTCTATCCCTATCAGTTTTGTTGCCCTTTTGTAGTTTACTATTATCTTTTTTGCACTGGGGCAACCAGAACTGCACCCAGCATTCAAGGTGTGGTTACACCATGGAGTTCATAGTGACGTGTCTATTGCAGAGTTCTATCTATGTGTTGCAAATCAGTCGTGAGTAGTCTTTTGTAACCAGCTTCTTCCTCATATTGATGGGGTCAGGCATTGCCAGCGCAAGCCCCAAGAAGGGCAAGGCCTTCGCACTGATGCTTTCTGTGCTCTGGGTTAGCTCCTTGGTCCCAGGAATGGCAAGTCACAATATAGAGTTTGACACCCCTCAGGAAATGACTGTGCTTGAAGTGCCAGTCCATGGGCAACATTTCTTTTGGTTGCCCCAGTTTAGGGATAAAGGTTTTTTGTATGTGTGTACTCTAAACTCAGTGATTAATGATTTATGTAATATTTTGTTCTGTCTTTTATGTACAATATATGTATGTGTTCTATCTTAGAAATGGCTATGGCGTAAGCTAATGCCTAAATATACTTATACTTATCTACTTATCCTCATATAGATTGTTGCATATATTTCTTAATTTATTAATTTAGGTATTGAACCTCCTGACCATGCAAGTAGCTTCTTACCGTATCAGTCTCAGAATGCTGCTGTGTTTATGTGCCCGGCCCTGTATAATCATTAATTAGAGACATCTATATCTACAATAATTCATGGCCTCATTACTTCCTTCTAAGTAAAGCTTAGCTGTTGAAGCATGAGGACAATGTGTAACGTAAAAAGTTTCTGTTATGTTGTTCTAACCCAGTTTGTGATCGACCAGTCTCTCCAAAGGTATAAAATAGCATCAATGGCGGCTATTTTATTTCCCTCTAACAATTCTGTTCCAAGTATTTTGTTTATTGGAACAACAGACTAAATTTAAAGAGATGAATAATTCATTGATTTCAATAGTCACTCCTGTGCCTAAAGTCAAGCATGTGACTACAACTTTTCAGGATTTGGATCTAACCTAACTTAAAATCTTCTACAGCATCAGAAAATTATTTTCAGCATTGTTTTTAAAACTGGTATTCCGATTTTGGTGAAAATGTTGATAAAGTAATTTTCAAATTTTAAATCTGAAACAAGTTTTGAAATTCTTTTTTTTTCATTAAAATGACTTGTTTTTAAACCTCTAGAAAGTGGCTTAGAATGAAATCCTGACACCACTGAAATCAGTGGAAAAACTGTCCTTAGAGTGAGGATTTTGCTATGAGTAACTTGGTGTGTTTGAGATGTTTATCATTTGTGGTTTCCAGAACAGAAAGGCAACTTAAGTATCAAGCCCGTCAGGTCAGCAAAGAAGGTGCTAGAAAGAATGACAAAATACGCTGGGACTGATTAGGAGGAAGCAAAGGAGAGGCCATGGCTTCCTTGTCATTGCAAGCGACTGGAGGGGTGTGTGTGTGCCTTTTTGCCACATTCCATTAGGGGGATGGTTTATTAAACTGCCAGGCTAATTCAGTGAAGTTTTAAATATTGGAACTATGAATTAGATAATGGTTAAAATTTAAAATATGTATATTTCTCCATCTGCCACACACACTTTACAGTCCTGGACACAGTATATGTTAAGTTCTTTTTAATCACTTTCTTGTTCGGAATTTCCCCCATCTATAAATATTTGTAATAAAATAAGCATTCTATTCCCACCAGGGAATCAATGCAGCGATCCATATTCGCAACTCCGAGGCACCTATATCTAACAGTATCTCACCAACACAGGTTTATCCGCTCACTGACTTTTCTCTATAAAGAAACATATATGTCTGTGTAAAAATATTTTTAAAGTGCCTTTTCAAATTTAGTCCATGGGTTATTTTTAAAATATGCCTTGTAAATACTCGGAAACTCGCTGTAAACACATTTACCAATGCTCTCCCAAGGCACCAGAATTCAGCCCCTAGAAGCAAGCAAGACTCATGTACACAGACCTGTATAAATTCACAAACACTCCCGGAGACATCTCTCTGTAACCATATTCGCCTGGATACCGTATACAATACAAACACCCTATTTCATAGGTGAGTGTGTCTGTACAGTGATCATAGGAGCGCTTATTTAATGGCTCTGTTTTATACACATGCACAGATATCAAATAGCTTTGGTGCACACACACACCCAGCCATAAAAACAAGCGAGTTAGAGCTCTTAGCCTCGCCACAATCGCTGCGAAGTTCACAGGACAATCACGCTCCCTTGCCTTCTCCATTTTGCTGGCTTTGTGTAATGTGCACGGTTATCCTTTCCGCAAGGGAGAGGATGGAGGGGGGGGGCACCTGGGACCCGGAAACCCGACCATACCCACTGGCATGGGAGCCGGGCAGGCTCGGAGCAGCCAGTGGCAGGATCCTGCGCACCTTTCGCTCCCAAGCCGCTCCGCGTTTCAGCTATTCGGATAATCGCCCCAGCCTGGAATCGAGGAGACTGCCCTGGGCTGGGGGGGGGCTGGGTGCGGCCTCCGGGATCAATCCGCTCCAGCACTGCTGCAAGCCTCCCAACCGCCCGCCTAGGGAGGAATCCCACTCCCAGTAGCCGACCGGGAGAAATCCTTGTCGTTGACCCTGAGTAAAGCGTCTGGGGCCCCGCGCAAGGCATCCCCCCCCCCCACACACACACCTGTCAGAGCGAGCGGCTTCTTCCAGGCAGGGAGAGTAAGGGCCGGGTTTGATCGCCGCTGAGACAGACAGACAGACAGGCTGGGTGGGTGGCTCACGCAGCCCATTCAGCCAAAGGAACATAGACGGTCGGTCGGTCTCAAGCGCAAAGATCCCCAGCTCTGTAGCCTGGGCTGTCAGGTCCAAAGGACCCCGCGTTCATTTCGCTGGCTTTGCTAGGCCGGGCCGGGCCGGGCCGGGCGGGAAGGCGCCGCCATCGATACCCAGCCCAGCCGACACCAATTCCCGGCGTCTTTGTTCCGGAGGGGTCTCCCCTTTGACACGATTGCGGGCTCCAGCAAAGCGACGCCACTGGGTGAAATCCTGGTTCGCTGAAGTTAATGAAGGAGGAAATTCGGTTGGATTTCAGTGGCGTCGGGGGGGGAGGAACTGTGCGAAATCCGGACTTTATCCTTGCTGGGAAGCCGCCCCGTGAGCGCTTGAGGGAGGGTCCCAGCGGCTCGGCTCGTTACTAGACCCACTTTCCCTGCCGCCCCTAGTAAAACTTCCCAAGAGCGAGGCGGAAAGTCACTCCTTGGGGGAGAGAGCTGGGGGAGACGGGCGGACGCGTTTAGACTCCCCAGGAGGCTTCTCTTCCCTGCCCCTCCCGTGTGTCCTTCGGGTTCTCTCTTTCGTAGCTAAGCGCCTCTAGCACACCCCGCCGACCCCCAGCCTTCCCCGGAGCCCATGGCTGGTGCGAACACGCCTCAATCGGAGCTAACCCGGACAAAGGGGAAACTCATTTAAAGGGCGCCCAGAATTTCACCAACCCGCGGCAGCCTGGCCTCTGCCCACACACTGCCGTGGGGACCCCTTGCGTGTCCACACACACCCCGTCACTGCAGAACATCTAGCCTCTGCCGGCCAAACCGGGGAGATTTCCGAAAGGGGGAAAACAAGCTGCCAGGTGACCTGCCATGGGATTTGGGGGTCACCCGTAGGGGATGCTCCCAAGCGGCGCCTTCCCCAATTACACGCATAGGAAAGCAAAACCATTTCCCAGAGCAAGCACGACCCTGCTGCCACTCCTAATAAAATGACCATTTCCCCCTATAAAGGCTGCTTAAAGTGCTGCGTCTTGTCTCTCACTCGAAGGGTCACTATTATCCTGTCTTGAGGCAGTTGGTGAGACGATGCAAATCATTAGCAAGAGCTGTCCACTTTCCTCCCCATTTGATGTAATGGTCCAGCTTTTGGGGTGGGGTTTTTTTTAGGGGGGTAGGTGGGTTACTAATCATTTAAATTCCGGACCCATTTTCAAACCTGCAGAAGAAATTCCGTGAAGCCTACAATTGATTGTAGAGAGCAGTGAGGCAAGGCTAGATATGAAATAGCACGTTCTGGGGTGAACGAATGAAACAGCCTAGATTCATAGCTCAGTAAGTAAGGCAAGGAAAATAAAGGCATTATCTTTCTAACTCTTCCCAGGTTGCTTATATCAGATCCTCTTTCCCTTCAGTCACACATTCCGTTTCCGAACTGCACTACAAACACGGTACCAAGGCGGGGCTCAGCTCCAGCATCTAATGTACACGTTTCAATCCCGTTCAGATGGATTTCTAAACCAGCCGGTCGCTTCAGGTCCATCCTTCAGTGTCTGATCATGATTAACTTCAAACTGTCAGAGTCTGCAGGCGAATATTTTCTCTCACAATCTGTACCCGCCCTGTTTTTATTCACTCGGAGTCAGAAAAGCATGTCGTTTCAAAGAGAAACGCATGTCCCTTGTGTTGTTATTATTATTATTAACAAACATTTATATGGCGCCAGCAGTGTACCTGGCACTTTACAAAGTAATAAAATAGGCACGGTCCCTGCCCCTAGGGCTTACAATCTGAGAGAGAGGAGCTGGGGGAGAAACATAGGAAGGGGAACAGAGGGAGAGACGAGGGGTCTAACATTCATTTGTGTAAATGGAAATTCGGGGGCTTTCTCATGCCTATCTGTGCAGGGTTTATTCTCTCGAGTGTTATAACACACTGTGATCTCCCCACCCCATTTATGTGAACGCGCCGATAATTTATTACTCCCCTTCCTACTAATTGACATATAAATATATGCTGGGTTCCAGCTAACCATTTTTTTTTGGTCAAGCAAGTCAAGGTAAAAGGGTCAGGAAAAGGCTGTTATCTTGCCCAGTTCTGATCTTTTCCATCTGTGAGCCTTTGCGGGGGAAATAATTGCATCTGTTATGGAGTACCTGACAAATGGCACTTGCTGCTCTGTTAGCGGCCCTATTCAAGTGCACTCCAAGCAAAGTCTGGTGTGTCCGGCCAGACTGGAGACCGCTGCACCCGGGACTCTGAATCTTCCCCTGGCTTCTAGCGTGAATCTTCCCCAGGCCCTGCTCTGCAAATCCCCTGTCCCTGGAGAGCTCCCGCCCAGCGAGCAAAGCTCCGTCCGGAGCCTCTTGCAGTCCGAGGGGGGGGGGGCATCGAAATGCAGCCCTCACTGAAATATCTTTCAAAATCATTTGTGGAAGCAGTGAGAGATTAAGCTCCCTTATCCAACCTATCACTCACATAAACCAACTCCTTTTGCTTCATCCGATTATTCTCTGCTTGTTCCCGAACCCAGGCGTCCAGGGGTTTTCAACCCTCCCTTTTAGAAACATGTTCCTAGTCTTAGGAACTTAAGGCCAAGTTCACAGTATTTCACAATAGTTCCGTTGAATAGTTCCCAATATTTTCTTTACTGGAAAAATGTTGTGAATGCAGCAATAAAGGAGTGAACATGCTCGGAGGTGCCCTAAAAAACACATGTGGTTTCTTATCTGTCCTTTAAAAAATCAGTAGAGATACCCAGTACTGATATTCGGTGCCAGTGCCTAATATAGACCCATTTCAAAGGTGAAAACAGCGGTGAGAGTCTGTTTCAAAGTGTTGTACTTGGAGCAGTGAGCACGTTCCACGGGAAAGAGATTGCAAAGGGAACCCGGAGCGACCCAATCGATTTCAGTGTTTTGGTCTAGCCACTTACGGGTTTGAAATCAGTAAATTCGAGTTGCTTCCTACCCCTGCCCTGCATGGGCAAATGGGGGTCAGTGGGAAATGATTGAATCCCTCCGGAACCGGGCCGCTAGTTCCCTTCCTTGGCCTCACAGACCCCGGGAAGGGAACCTCTCCCCGTGAGGGACAGCAGAAGCATTCCTGGCCAGCGCAGGCCGGGGAAGCCCAACGCCAGACATCTGGGTGGCGTAAAGTGCGCGCTGGGCTGCTCTTCCCGGAGGGGAGGGGAGGGGAGGGGGGGGGCTCCGCACTGGCTGGGCGGAGCCAAAGGCAAACCCTGCCTAAGGAGCAGCCCAGACAAGAACCAATGAAACGCGTCTCCAGCGTCACCAGCAAGATTGACGTGGAAGACACGTCAAATTGCTCTGAGCGAAGTGCAGGCGCCTGGCAAAGCGATTCCCCGAATGGGAAGCCGATCACCTCCGCCTGGTCTCCCCTGCCTTGGGGATTGTCCTGGTTCCCCCTGGCCCCACTCCCTATGTCTCTCTGCCTCGGCTGGGCCGGGAAGCATCGCCCGGCGGCTGGCTGGGCAGTGCGCACCTCGGGGCGGCGATGGGTAAGGAGAGGAGGCGTGCGGCACGGTGCGGGCTCTCGCTCGCTGGGCCTGGGCTGGATGGGTTCGGTTCAGAGTGAAAACCCCAGAGGCAGACTCCCTTGCATGGGCCGAGAGGCGCCCCAGAGTAGGAGGCCGAAGCAAAGTCCAATTCCCCTCCCCTGGGGGGGGTGGGTCGGCAGGGATGCCAATCCCGTGTGTGGGCGCCGTGCACAGGGGCAAGCGGGCGCACCGGCATTCCCGCCTGAAACCAGGCCCCGGTTTATATGAAGGATAGGATTGTTGGGGGAAGGGTTTGGACACTGGCTAGTTTACATGACAGACGAGCATGTGGCTGGGGAATCCAAATTTGGCCAGGGACCCGCATAGGCACCTACAAATCTGTCTGTCATTGTCTGTCTGTCTGTCCCCCGCTGGTTTCATCCCGGCAACAGTTCTCCTTTTGCTCCACGCTTCCAGAGCAGACCTACGGCGAAGTGAACCAGCTTGGGGGGGTCTTCGTCAACGGGCGGCCCCTTCCCAACACCATCCGGCTGAGGATTGTGGAGCTAGCCCAGCTCGGGATCCGGCCCTGCGACATAAGCCGCCAGTTGCGAGTCTCTCACGGCTGCGTGAGTAAGATCTTGGCGAGATACAACGAGACGGGCTCCATCTTGCCCGGTGCCATCGGGGGCAGCAAGCCGCGGGTCACCACGCCCAACGTGGTCAAGCACATCCGCGACTACAAGCACGGGGACCCCGGCATCTTCGCCTGGGAGATCCGGGACAGACTGCTGGCCGACGGGGTCTGCGACAAGTACAACGTGCCCTCCGTCAGCTCCATCAGCCGGATTTTAAGGAACAAAATCGGGAGCCTCTCGCAGCCCGCCCCTTACGAGGGGAGCAAGCCGCCGCTCCCGCAGCCCGCTCTGCCCTACAACCCCATCTACCAGTACCCTTACCCGGGCGCCAAGGTCAACAGCCACCCGGGGGTCACCGGCGCCGCCCATGTCAGCCTCCCCCGGGCCTGGCCATCGGCGCACTCGGTCAGCAACATCCTGGGCATCCGCGCCTTCATGGAGCAAAGCGGTGAGTGAGGGCGAGGGATCGATCCCCCGCCCAGCCGGATCATCTCGGAGCGAGGGGGCTGAGCACTCCGGAATGGGCCCCTCCCTCGCCTCCATTGGAGTCGGCTTGGAAATCCGCAGCCTTAGTTTTGATTTCAGCCGAATGACTCCGTGTGCGGCAGCCCGGCTAGGGGAACCGCGGAGACATCTTGAACTTTTTATGGGAAATGTGGAAAATATTTGCCTAGAGATGATCGGCTGCCAACAGGTTCGGGGCCCTGGCGCGGAGTCCAGCCAGTCAGCTCGTTGCCACATCAAATGCTGATTTTACTTTCCCTCATTTTTTCTCCCCAAAATTGTAGCTGCCTTCCCTCCAACACTTTCACCGCACTTAGTTATCAATCCTCCCTAAAAATAAAAATGCGCGCTATATTTTTGTAATATTCGCTTCTTTGAGGAATGGGAGAGAGAAAAAATGATAATACTGGGGGCAGCTCTCCCTCCAAAGCGCCCTAGTGTCAGGGCGAGTTTTAGGAGTCTGTCTCTGCCCTATTGTATTGGGACAAACAAACCCTCCGCAGCCGACTCCGCTATTTCTGCTGAGAACACATGGTTTGGGAAATTGGCCCCTTTTAAAAATGTTTTTAAAGCTGAAGGCGAAGTGAGTCAAATGAGTTCTCTCCTCTCTCGGAAATTAGTCCCCCTATAAATCTCTGTAGTCAAAGGAGAAAGTGCGCCTCTTAAATTATGAGAGAGCCTGAAAGGGGCCTATGGAAGAAAGAGACATGGCTCCGGGCAAAATGTGTTTCAGCTGAAATGGGGGCAAAGCTGGCGATCATTTCTCCCAGGCCAGGCAGCTTTTCCCTTCAGACCGGAGCAGGCGGCAGGAGCCGATGGCCCAGAGATTTGTTGACTGACCTGGTGTGTTTGCAGCCAGAGCCTGGTGCTTTGGGGAGTCCCGTCCAAGAGTCCGAAGGAATGAAAAATGGTTCCTAAATCTGGTCTGTGTTTGGACCCCCACCCCGGCCCACCCGCGCAGCCGCTTCCCCCCTATTGCGTTAGAGGAGTCTCTTTCGGAAACAAACCCGGCCGCAATAAACCCTCCCTCCCTCCCTCCCTCCCTTCCTATCAAAGACAAAGGCTTGGAGTGATCCCCGAATTCCTTCTTCTGGGGAACTCCCCAGCCCCAGAGAGCTTTTCAAACTGCCCCCAGGCGGGCGGGGACAAGCAGACTAACGAGGCGGCCCTGCCCGCTGCTTTAGGGATTCCCCTGCGGAGGCAGCTCCTGCTAGAAGAGCTAAGATTGCCGCAGCCTTTGCAATGGAAGGTAGGGCTGAGTCCGGGGGTGACCGGGGCAGATCCCCCGCCTCCCCCCGGGCGGGCACTCGGCTCTCCCTGGCGCGCCAGATGCGGGCCTGGGGGCAGCTCTGCGAGGCAGCGGTCGGGCGCTAATGTGTCTCCTGTCTCTCCCCATCCCAGGCGCTCTGGCCGGCACAGAGGGCTCTGCCTACCCGCCCAAAATGGAAGACTGGCCGAGTGTGAACCGAGCAACCTTCCCTGCAGCAGCGGCACAAGGCGGCGTCAATGGGATCGACAAACTGGCCCTGGAAGCGGACATCAAATACCCCCAGGTAGCTATCCCGGCCCGCCATAAGGGAGTCTCTTTCTCGGCCCGGGGAGGTTGTTGCTGCATTCCCACCCGACGGCTCGCTTGACAGATAGCGCTGCCCTGCCTTAACTCTGAGGGTGGGGGAAAGGTCTACGCAGCGCTAAGCCAGAAAAGAGTTCAGTCCTTCCCACGCATTCCCCTTAATAATGTGTGAATGGATTTGAATATCAGACACCCCGATTGCTGTGAGATAGAGCCGGCATGAATCCACACTGGCTACCAAGTGGGCACAAGGTACTGGCAGGGGGGGTTAGTGGCCATAGCTCTGCGACCGAGGTACCTTGTCAAGCAGGAGGAAATGAGGGAGGAAAACAAGTGAACGGTTAAAATGAGGAATAGAAATTCCCGCATCAAATAATACATGGGGTGGGGGAGGAGGAGAGACAATTGTGCCGGCTTATCTTTAGGAGGTGTGTGTGTGTGTGTGTGTGTG
>QEPC01014195.1:3255703-3268535 GCA_003113815.1 Sphenodon punctatus
CCCCCCCCCCCCTCTCCTTGCAGGGATGGAGAGAAAACCGGAGAGTCCCGTCCGCAAGACGGCGGGGACCCTCCCGCCCCCCCACGGCCTCGCTTCCATCGGAGCCTCCTCTCCCTAGCAGTGGGCAGCCGCCGCCGCCGCCGCCACAAGCCCGGGCGGGCTGCGCCGAGCTGCGTCCTGCACAGGGGAACCGAGCTGCCTGCCCCGTGGGCCGGCCCGGGGGACGGGGACCGGGACTCCTCTCTCTGTCTCCGACCCGCACACTCGCGCTCCAGGCTGACAGGAAGATTGGCCCGGAAAAGGGGAAAACGTCTCTTCTCGTCCTGGGAGAAGTTTTAACAACAACGATTAAAATCAATCAATAAATCCTGGTTTCAGCTTCTCCCGATGAAACCTTCCATCAGGAAACCCCCTCGGTGTTCAAGCCAGCCCTGCCGGTTACGCTGCGCCCGGGGGCCCTGTCTCTCTCACGGGAAAGCAGGCTTTTCACCTTTGAAAAAGTTGGAATTGGAGCAGGAAATTCAGAATGATGAATCTTCCCCCTGAACCGGGAGAGAAAAGGACAATTTGAAGTTTTCTGCGGGATGGAAAAGTTGCTCCCTCCCAACTAGCCCTGCTCTATCGGTGTGCAGCGAGCCCTTTCTGCAAAGGCACAAGAGTGTAAATGGACAAATAAACAACATTTTATTATATATTTTTTATAACATCAAACTTTAATAAAGGTGAATGAATGCAACGAATGCCTATGGATTCCTTCCGAGATGGCGGCTTTCTCCTTTGCAGAGCAGAGAGCTTGCTTTCATGTGAAGAAGCTTTCACTTCTAGCTACAAATGCTCTGGCAGAATTAGAAATTGCTTGCAGCTGGTTTTAGACTCTTCGTAAAATCCTGACACTGTTGAAATCAATGGCAAAACACTCAGTGACTTCGGAGGTCAGAATTTCACCATCTGTAAAATGTCCGTCTCTATAAAGACGATCTTGTAATTAAAACACCAGACTAGGGGCATAACATCTGTAATCAACTCCCCCGACACAGGCCACTCACTAAACAGTGGGGATATTGGTCTCTTCTTTCTGCAATCCTGTGGTTTGGGTAGTTAGCAGTTGGAACAAAGGTTTTGAAGTCAGTTGTTTTTTTCACTGAAAAATAACGTTTTTGTTGACCTAAATACTTTAGGAGAAATTTCCAGTTCTGATGAACTTTTCCAACTCTGTAATTTTTCTGCTTTAGATTTTTGGGTTGTGGTTACCAAAATTTACCAAACTCCAAGATATCAGTTTCAATCAATCAATCAATGTATAGTTTTTGGAAATTGAAATTTACTGCTAACTGGGGGGGAAAGGAGTTTAAAGAAACGGAACGAATTAGGATAATGATCATAAATAAATTTTGAAAACTTAATTATAGAAATACTAATTATAATATTGATTTTTTGTTTACAAGAGGAAGAAAGTCAGCCAGCATTTAGACTGAAACACATCCCTTATATGTTAGTCCATATACCGAAGTGTCCTACTACAATGTCACAGTCACACCTCCAAAATGACAAGAGCCTTCCAGCAAGGTAAACACCCAGTTTACACTGTCTCCCTTCTTCAGACACAGATAGTTTTCCCCTTCCACTGCTCTGAGATATCACAGGGACACTGGGGCACTTCTCATCCCTATAATTAAAAACTCAGCATAAAGGCTTGTTAAGTAAAAATCAGTCTATGGGTTGGCATCTCTGGGTGTTAAGAAATGGCATGATAGCCACCCATGTGTGGATGTTTGCCTGTCCATTTCTTGGTTCGACACATTCCCTGAATATGTATTTGGCATTGGGTACCCATGCCCATGAAGGTGTTATGGCATAGAGTGCAAGGAATGCCATGCGGACTATGCCTATGTGCTGGCATGTCATCAGTTAGATGGAACTTAGGCTATGTAATGGGTAGGGGTGGTAGGTATTGGGGGCAGCAAGTGAGTGATCATTTGGGATTGGCACTTGTGCAGTGGTGGCAGCAGCGGCTTGTGGCAGAGCAATGCAGAGCAGAGGGACTTTGGTTTGATCAGATCTGGGATCCTGTCTCCTGCTCCTGCCTCACTGCAGCTCTTTCTCGTCCCTGCCTCCCTGCTGCACCCGAGAGCTGTTTGCTCGGTTTGACATTCATGGCAGGTGAGTGCAACACGCACACTCACGACTCACGCTGTGGTTCCTGGGCCGTTTGTAAACACCCTCAATCTTTAGTTTAAAAAGAAGAGTGATTATAAATGACACGATAGCTGTGAGTGTCATGGTGCCGCTCACCTGCTTGCTGGGCATGACAGCACCCAATCCATGGCATTTGGGTGAGTGTCCCAGCAGGACACACAGCTCCAGAACAGAGCATTGCCTAGGAGGAGGTGCCTGCCGTGCCACTTCCTCCGCACTCCAGCTGTGAGTGCCACCCGTCTCCTGTCTGCCTGGGAAGGGTGGCTGGTGTACAGAGTTTGGGGAGCCTCTGTGCAGCAGCCACCAGACCCTCTTGGCTCCTCCCTAGGTGGGGAGGAACTGAGTGGGGCTGGCAGCCCCCATTTGGAGGTTTCTTCCCGGGAGCTGGTTCCCCTAACCTCCACGTGTTGGCCCACATGCCAACATGGAGCTGTGCCTTAGCCCCACGGTCCATTTTAAAATGAGACCCAGCAACCTGAACACCCTTGTGAAGGTGGTATTGGGGGGGGGGCATGCTCCCATGACCCACACAGCACCCACTCATGGAGCACTAGTGGAAAAGCCAGAATGCGTCATGCAGGGGCAGCCTAATGTGGGAAGCGACGCTCATGCATCCCAAGCATGTCTGAACAGCATCAGCCAGCCATGTGTGGTCTGCCAGTCAAAGGCACGGTGGGTGGGGAAACAGACTTTGCAAGGCACAGGAACCAGCCAGGAGTGCTGGGGAGTCTGAGTTCCCCAGTGCTTGTCTGGGAGATACCAATTTCAAAGGCAAGCCCTGCCTGCTTCCTCTCCCCCATGGTCTGTGGCAGGGGGAGTGTGTGGGGGCTGCTGTTGTACCCACCCAGGGAGCTTCCAATCAGAATCCCTCCCCATGCACTCCACCTGAGTGGCGCACTGTGGCTGTTCCACTCAGTGGACACGCCCCCTCCCCTCTGCCAGCTGTGCTTGTTTAAAAATGGCCATGGCATCCCCTGACTTCCTTGGCAGGACACTGTGCAGAGGCACCTGACTGGGAATGTGTGTTCCAGATCTGTGGCAGCCCTAACAAAAGACCTGATGGGCACCCACTCATGGGTGGCTAACATGTTGTTTGCTTTCACGCTCTGTGTAATGCTTAATGACTGCACTGGAAACACAAATTCTCAAACCCCAGAATAATATAGAGGTAACAGAAATGGGACGGGAAACCAAGAGACCTGGATTCTGTTCCATGCTCTGCTACTGATCATAGGGAAGTTATTTCACTTTTTTCTGCCTGTGTTTCTCCTCCTACCCGTTGTCCACTTCTTTATTTAGATTGTAGGCCCACAGTATAAATAAAGGATCACATTAAATCAGTGAAATTCCCATGGCCAGACTTATGGGAAGGCAACCTAGGCAATTGCCTAGGGTGGCAGATTTGGAGGGATGGCAAAAAAGCTCTTCCAAAGCCACCAATGCTGCCCACTGCCACCTGCACAGCTGCTACAAGCTTTCCTGTGGGTGCCTCAGGCACGTGCACACCAGCCCCTGCCACATTTGCTCTCTGAACATGCACAGAGAGCAAATATAGGAGCAGCCGGTGTACACATGCCTGAGGTGCCCACAGGCAAGCTGGCTGCCACCCAGTCTACTCGGCCCCTGAACACTCGCTCATTCCCCGGTTCACTTCCCACCTGCTTGCTTCATCCCTGACCTGCCCCCAGCCCACTTTCAGCCAGCCCACCACAGTCCCCAGTCATCCCAGCACCTATTCTAGCAACCATCCAAGCCATCCCAGATCAGCCGTCCCACTCTCCAGCCCCAAATCCAGCCATCCAGGGCCCGGGGGTGGTGCCAGGGGGTGCCAGGCTGGGTTTCTGGCCAGCAGCTGAGGATACCCTCCCCCCCTGGATGAGTAGGATTTTTAAAAAATAAATTACTTTATGTTTCAGTATTTATTTAATTTAGTCATCTATGAATGGGTATTCACATGGTCATCTGTTAAGTGGGCAAGTTCCCTGAATGACCTGTAGTTGCCGCACAGTCACAGTACCCACAGTGTGAATGCAGACGACATTGAACCCACTTAGTGGTGTGCCATCTATTAGGCTGCAGGTTGCGTGTGCATGTATGCAAGTATGCAGGTCTCCTAGGGCATCGAGATGCAGGTGTTCAACATAGAGTGTTCCATGGAGTCTCAACGTCTGGGGCATCTTGATGTCAGGTACCATTAACAAAAATGTGCCTAGCTCCTGCATTCTATGGATCAACGTTCAGAGCCTTATGGCTGCTGCTGCCATGGCATCAGCCCCAGATACCTCCAGCTCATAATCCTAACATCTCAGCCTGCACCTGCCCGACACTGCATGCCAGGGGAAGAGACTTCATTTGCCTGGTGGGTGGGGGAGGAGAGGGGGACGGATGGGATGACCATGTCCATGTGTAACATTCTTTCATCAAGTGCTATGCAAATGTGGTGTTGTGCCATAGAATCACAGAGAAGATGGCCAAGCTGGGTTACAACCAGGAGATGCACCAATGACAGCGAGATAAGACTCTGCCGTGGATACAAAGAAATCCCCCACAACAACTTTGCATTGGGCTGCAGTAGTCCCCATATGTCAACTTGGACAGGTTTCTCTGTGTGGATGGGGTGGGGGTGGGAGTCAGCCTTGTAGGATCTAGATTCTATGGATGCACATACACGTGGGACCATAAGCGGGCTGAAACCTTGCCATTGCTGTCTTCTATTGCTCCTGCCCATGCTATAATGCCACGCTCACACCCTGAAATCTGCCAGCTGAGTCTGTTCATGGTGTGAAGCCCAACAACTAGCTGAGATCAAGGAACAGGCCATTACCTTGACCCTCCATCTCCTTCAGCGTGAGAGCCAGTCCTCTTTGGTGATGTCCTGGTGGTTTTAGCAGCAGACAACCAGAACTCAGATTCTACCTTCGTTGAAGGGGAACATGGCACCAATCAAGGTAACCAGCTACTAAACACAAACAAAAGACCAATCAGTAGCACAAAGCCAAAAGACAACAAAGAAAGCTACTCCAAACAGATATAATTGACTAAAAAAACCAAAAAACCCAGCAAGATACACAATAATTTCTATATACACATATACAACTTCAATAGTTTTTAAAAAGTCAAAATAGCTATATTATAAATTCCAAGCTTGAAATAAAAAACGCAATGCTTTTCGGCACAAGCTCTTCATCAGGGGTATCTACACAGGGAAAAAATAACGAATAATTTATATACACAATAAAACATCCTGTAACATGGCATTGAAAACAATAATCACTGTGAGCCCAAAAAATCTTAAATGTTTTTAGTTCTTTTAAAAGGCAATCAAAAGCTGTTCTATAAATACAGGCACTGTTTTAAAAACATGCCAATATTGCTTTACACTTCTTTTAACTGAAAGACCAATATGATTGAAAGTTAAACTACATATAAGTCTGTCTGATTTGAATTTGTCCTTCAGCTGAAGGAATTCTCTGACTTTATATAGTGCTCTAGGATATATGCATTCTCAACAATCTTATTAGGACATCCTTTAAATCATCCATAAGGATTGTAGTTTCATTATTAAAATCATCTAAAAGGTACAATTCCGACGCAATCTTAAGAATTGACCGTAAGGAAGATTTTTCTTAATATGAAAGGGTTGAGAACTGTCATACTATACCTAAGTAAAGTGTTACGATCAGTCACTTTTTAATATATAAACAAGTGTATAAGTCCATATCTTTTTTCTTAATGGTAATATATAGATGGTGGGCTTGATCCAATGCCCTGTGGAAAACGGAAACAGCGTAGATCTGCATTGTAGGCATTGGATCATAGCCAATGAATCTCCTTGCTGCTGTACTGTATATAAGACTGTAAATTACAAGTCCTACTGTTCAATCATCTATACAATTGTAACAACAAAACAATGTTATTCCTCCATACAAAAAATATATCATCAATATAACGCCACCAGACAATAATAGAGTTAGCAAAGGGTTCTCTACTGTATACATTATTATTTTCAAACACACCCATGTAAAGGTTAGACAGTTCTGGGGCCATTGAAGAGCCCATAACTACTACTTCTACTTGCCAATAAAAAGTGTTGTTAAAAGAATCCCCCCCGTAATGCTATTTCTGCAAGTTCCATTAAAAATGAGTTGGAGGCAAAACATAATCTACTCCCTTATCTAAATACAACTGAATAATCTCTAAAGTTTCATCTAGAGAAATGCTAGTATATAAGGATTTGACATCCAAGGTCGCTAATATATATTCATTATTCATAGTTTTAAAATTGACCAACAATTCTGAGGAGTCCCTAATGCAAGATTTCAATTGCATGACAAAGCGCTTTAAAAATAGTCCACACACTTTGATAAAGGTTCTAATAACCAGCTTGGTTAACTGACTTTGCAAATGGCTTTTCTTTTCTTTTAATAAATACTTATACACCCCCTTTTAGCTGTAATTTCTATAAGGCCAGTATTTGGAACGACCTTCATGATCTGTTCATATTGGGTATTTTCAGACGTTACGTTTCCACACTCAACCACGGTGAATCCCCAGTAGTGGTGGATGGTCCCATAACATCTGGTTGCAAGCTGCCAGATGTTCACCACCAGCGTTGAGCAAAATAACCACGATTTCGAGGATGGTCCAGGCACCATCCCCGAAAGCATGATTAATTGAATCACGGCCCGGATTCAGTGGATAGTAACGTCTGTTATCGCTGCAGATTCTGGGCCGTTGCCCAGACCCCGGGTCAGAATCGGGTGCAGCAGCTGGATTGGCCTCTGCGCCCGCCCGTCTCCAGGAGGGCAGGCGGCTAGAGGAGCATGGGGGGCTGTGTGGGGCGGGGCTGTGCATGTTGAGCCGTGCAGCCCCCATTCCCAGATTCCCTGCCGGAATCAGCTGGCACATCTGCTTTTGATTCCGGTTTTGATTCCGGCAGGGAAACAAAAGGTGATTTCATGACGGGGCCAATAGGCGCCCCGTCACATCTGAAATCACCCATTGTTGGCAGATTTGTATCCCCTTATGGGGGGTTGTACTGGCAGGGAACTTTAATGTACTCATGGGCAAAGAGATAAATGACCTGGCCTCTCTGTTGCAGGATGAACAGTGTCATCAGGTTTTGGGCCCTGCTAGGATATCGAAAGACACACTATCCAACAATTTCGGGGACGCGCTTTGACAACTAATAGTGTCAGTGGGCTTGACCACCCTGAATGGCAACACCCCTAGTGATACTGATGGAGAATTCACCTATTTATCTATTCCTGGTAGGAGTATTATAGATTATGTGTTTGCCTGAGATCCTCTTCTTTCTTTTGTGCATGATTTCACTATAATATCGGCAGTTGACACAGACCATCAGCCTCTGGTGCTAGATTTAATGGTTATGGGTGATCCAGAGAGGGATAAGGCAGTGTTGGTAAGTGAAGTGGTAGCCCTGTCTCATCCAATGGAGTTATTCAGGGTGGTTCAGGGGCTGGTCAGTCCGGCCTCCCTCCACCAGGACCTAGATTAATCCAGTGCCCACTGTGACCTGTTTGTGAACTACTTCGCGGATAAGATTGCTCGTATTTAGCTTGATTTAGACTCCATATTATAGGTAGAAGGAGAGCCAGAGGCTGTGGAGGCTCCGTTTGGTCCAACTTTGTGGGATCTGTTTTGGGAAGAGACCCTGGCCGATGCTGAGGGTGTTTTGGGGGCAGTGAGGGCCACTTGTTGTGAATTAGATCCATGCCTGTCCTGGTTGGTGAAAGCCTGATGGGAGACATTGGGGCCGGTGTTGGCTGGAATGATCAATGTCTCCTTTTGGGAGGGTAGAGTGCTGTGCCATCTCAAGGAGGCAGTGGTACAGCCCCTTCTTATAAAGCCATTGTTGGATGCTGATTCTCTGGTGAACTACCAGCTGGTCTCTAACCTTCCCTTTTTAGGGAAGGCTATTGAACGGGTAGTGGCCCAACAGCTCCAGGAGCTGGTTTCCTTGACCCGACGCAGTCGGGCTTTCGGAATGGATATGGCACTGAGACAGAGTTGGTGGCCCTAGTTGACAACTGCGTCGTGAGATGGACCAGGGTCATTCCACCATGCTGGTCCTGTTAGATCTCTCTGCGTCTTTTGATACTGTTGACCATGAGCTGTTGGTGAGGCACCTGCGGGATGGAGCTGGAGTGGGTGGAATCGTGTTGAAATGGTTCTTGGAGCGGGTGGTCATTGGAGAGTATTTTTCCTCTCCTAGGTCCCTCGCTTGTGGGGTCCCTCCGGGTTCTATTCTGTCCCCGCTCTTGTTCAATGTATATTCAACGCTCTTGTTCAACGTATATATCATGCAGCCCTTAGGGGAAGTCATGAGATGGTTTGGGGCAAGTTGTCATTAATATGCAGACGACACCCAATTATACCTCTCGTTTTCATCAGACTCAGGTCCTGCTGTCTCATTGCTTTTTGAGTGTCTGGTGGCAGTGGGGGATTGGATGTGGGCGTGCCAACTGAAATTGAATCCTGAGAAGACGGCGGTGATGTTGGTGGGATGAGAGGTGGAGATGATGACCCCTTTGTTTGGGGGCAGTTGTCCCTTATTGGCAACCCAGGTTTGTAGCCTGGATGTACTCCTCAATCCACAGCTTCATATGGAGGTGCAGGTGGAGGCTGTGTTGAGGAGTGTCTCTCACCAGCTCCATCTGGTTCGATGGCTTTGGCCATACATTGCCACCATTGACCTCACCACCATCATCCATGCCTTCATCACCTCGAGGTTGGACTACTGTAATGTGCTCTATGCAGGGCTTCCCTTGAAGATGATCTGAAGGCTGCAACTGGTGCAGAATGCGGTGGCCTGTCTCCTTACCAGGGCAGACCACCGGGAGCACATTACACCAGTGCTCTGGGCTCTGTACTGGCTGCCAGTAGTGTACCGGGACCACTTCACAGTGTTGGTGATAACCTTTAAAGCCCTATACGGCCCTGGCCCGACTTATCTGTGGGATCGCCTCACCTTCTGGGTCCTTGACCGGTCCTTGTGGTCTGCTGGGGGTGCCTTTCTGGAGGTCCCCCATGTTAATCAGGGGACCACCATGGATAGAGCATTCTTGGTGGCCGTGTCATGGCTCTGGAACTCCCTCCCTGAGGAAGCTCAACTGGCCCCGGATCTCCTGACTTTTCATCATAAGTGTAAGACCAGGCTGTTCTGCCAGGCTTTTGGCATAGGGGATGGGTAGGAAGGGGGGAAGTTGGTTATTGCTCCTGTCCAGGGTTGGTTTTATGCTGCTGAATTTGTTTATATAACAGTATATTTTTTGTATTGTTTTAAAAATGGAATCTTGGTTTTATAGATGTTTATTCTTTATTTTATAAGCCACTTTGAGTACTGTGGCAAAAAAGCGGGGTATAAATGTGACTAAATAAAATAAATAAATAATATAGTAGAGTGATGGGTTAAGTGGGCCCCTCACCTGGATGAAGCTACAACCTACCTCCTAGAGATGGAGCAAATAGTTAGTCTTAGGAATGCTGTTCTTGTCAGGGATGAGCTAGTAATAGAAAAGTTCAATTTCATAGTGAGGCCTTGTGCCCCCTTTTGGTTACTACTTCCAGGCAGACAATATATCATGTGAGCACAGCTTCCAGTTGGTACGATAAGGAGTGCAGGGAGAATAAGAAACAGCGTAAGAAGTTAGCATGCCAGATGAGGAAATCCAACAGATCTATACATTTCAAACATTATCTCCAATCTAGAAGAAACTATAAAGCTTTGCTGAAAGCTTAGAGATTGGGCTCACTGTAAAAATACCTGAGCAGCGCTTGTGGCAGATGTGCAGGAGAATAATTTAGCTACCTTTTGGAAGCTGGTGAAGCAGTCTTGGTCTCCAGCTAAAATTTCTTGGGGGGCTTGCATTCCAGTGGAGAAGTGGGAAAACCATTTTCGTAGTCTGTATTCAACATCTGCCCCGGAATCCTAAATAATGGGGAGACTGAACCTTTAATTCACTGAAATCTAATAAGGCACCAGGGGTTGATTTTATCCCTGTGGACCTGCTAAAAGCCAATGTTCCCCAGTGGGGTGAAGTGCTTGCTGCCATCTTTACATCGATCGATGAGACAGGAAATATTCCGACAGGATGGCTCAAAAGCATTGTAGTACCAATTTATAAGAAAGGAAACAGTAGTGACCCGGAAAACGATCGCTCCATCAGTTTCCCATCAGTTTATTAAGTATTATTGGGAAACTTTACTCCAAGTGTCTTCTTTGTAGATTACAACCTTGAGTGAATGTGGAAGAGATTATCCATTGGGAACAAGCTGGATTCCGCAAGGGGATCTCCACTCTAGATCATATGTTTGTTTTGAATCAATTAATCACTAAATATGTATGTCTGAAGCCAAATCCTCTTTATATATTTGTTTTGTGGATTTAAAAACGGCTTTTGATTCTGTTAACAGAGAGAGGCTTTGGCATAAATTAACTTTGATGAATATAGATCATAGATTGTTGTTTCTGATTATTGTTTTATATCATGGGACCACCGTGCAAGTTCGTGTTTATCAACAAGGGGTCCTGTCCACTGTGGTTCCAGCTATGAAAAGGGTAAGGCAGGGATGCCTCCTAGCCCCACTGATTTTCAACATATACATTAATGGGATTGTAGATGCCTTGAGATACCCTTCTTACTATCCTGTTTCTATAGGTAGCTTGGTGGTGTCGGTTCTGCTTTACACGGACAACACAATTCTGCTTTCCCAGTCTCAAGTGGGTCTGAGGCGTTTGAGGCAGGCATTTTGTGAATTTTGTAGCCTTGAATCTTTAGAGGTCAACTATTCAAAGACTAAAGTTATGGTAGTAAGGAAGTCATGTAGCCAGCATCGTTGGTTTATGGAGGACCATTTAATTGAGCATTATAAGTACTTGAGGGTTTCTTTCTTCTGTACAGGTTCCTGTCAGAAACACTGGGAAGTTGCCTGTGCTAAAGCTAATGATTCCTGAAAGGGGATCTTAAGTTTTTATTATTCTAGAGGGGTCAGGTTGATGTCCCCTTCTCTTAAGGTGCACAGGGCAAAGCTCCTCTCACAGCTGCTGTATGGAGTTCCTATTTGGGAACCCTCTGTGGTGACTAATTTGGAGATTCAGCAAAATAAATTTCTTAGAGATATTCTGCATGCCCCGAAGGACACACCTGCGGTATTCTTAAGGGCAGAAATGGCCATGTGACCAGTAGCTTCGTTAGCCATGGGTGCCATTTTGAAATTCTAGCTCTGTTTAAATTGTGATGACTTAAAGAGCTTTTCTCTATTAATGCTTGCTCTGCTCTCTGCACTAGGTTTCTCCAAAAGCTACCTGCTCTCTACGTACCATGCTAAGGCATGGAGCTTGGTTAAATCATGTATTCAAGATCAAGAATTGCAGGCTTTGAATGAGATTATTAATATACAGAAAAGGTGTCATTCCCTTATAGGGCTTTTCCTATTAGTCAAGGTGGGGCCTCATCTTTTTTCATTGCCAGTGTGGAGCCACAGAGTTGCTTTTATGCTGGCTACATTTGATTTGTTACCTTCAACTGTCATGGAAAGTAGATTTGCAAAGGTTCCCTACAATTTACGGGCGTGTCCTTACTGCCAGCAAAGGGCAGTGGAATCTATAGCCCATGTTTTGTTTGACTGCAAATTGTATATTAGCCTCTGTGACAATATTTTGGAACAGGTGATTATCAATATGAGCCCAAGTAATGAACAGGAGGCCTTAGTGAACCTGCTGAGAGATTCTAATGCAGATACAGCTAATTGTGTGGCCAAGCTTTGTGCTGCTGCTATTAAATTGAGAAAAGCATCTTCTATGATTAAATAACTAAATTATCCACTTTGTGATTTTACTTTTTTCTTTAGCTGCTGTATCATTTTACATTTTACTTTTATTAAAATATTTGTGGATATGTTGTATTTTTGCATTTGCCTGTGACTATTGCAATACAATTGATTGATTGATTGAGTGCCTCTGACTTTGCTTATTTAGATTGTATCATCTTGGATCATACAATCTCTCATATATCTCTAAGTCTTTAAGAACAAGTTCCTGAAATACTTTTATGGCTGGAGGTTTAGGTCCCAGATGTACAAAAGAACTTTTTTTATTTAAAAGGAGTATTCATGTGTGCTGAAACTCCACTCTGTGAAGAAAAATATACTTGCAGTCCAAGTTTTCGGTATTTGAATCAACCAATTGGGTACCAATCGATACCCAACATTGGGTATCGATTGGTACCCAATTGCAACCAAATTAATGTACTGGATGCAGGGGCGGATTGGGAAATCAAAGTGGCCCGGGAAAATATAGTGTTAGTGGCCCTGTGCCGGCGGTGCGCCGGAAACAGGCTAAGGGGGCGTGGCTTGGGGGCGTGGCTTGGGGCGGGCAGAGCTATCGGAGCTGAGTCCCCAGACTCAGATCCTCAGCAGCCTGGCAGGGGTGAGCGGGAGGTTATGGGGGGATGGCAGGGGGGAGACTGCCACTGGTGGGTACTGGCCCTCATTTCAGTGCTCTGGCTCCCCAAATCACTCCATTTCAGTGCTCAGTGGCCCCCAACCAAAAAAATCACTCTGTCCCTTGCTATGCATCCTACAGTAAGGCTTCTTCATTCCTACATCAGCTGCA
>QEPC01014195.1:3271604-3281851 GCA_003113815.1 Sphenodon punctatus
ACAACCCAGTTGTGAGAATGTTGGGAGCCATCTCGAAGAACCTTCTTTACAAGGTAGCAACCTTCTGATCAGCACATGGGCAGGAGCTGTTTGTAAACAAACAGCCTTATCTCCCAGGATCGCTGTCCCAGGTAAGCCCTCCCCCTCCAACACAACCCAACCCTACAGGGGTCAGGACCAACAATTTTTTTGGTTTGTTTGTTAAGAATAATTTAAAAAAAGACAGCGTGACCGGCCCCCTGACCGGCCCACCGGGAATCCTCCTGGTGCATTCAATGGCCAATCCGCCCCTGACTGGATGTCCTGGAAAGCTGACTTCTGCTCACAGAATGTCACGGTCAAGTACTGAGTTTTTAAATTTGTCCTTTTTTTTTTTTTTACTTCCAACATCTTTTTTTTTTATTTTTTTAAATTTCTGTCGTGGAAAGTCAACTTTTGATTTTTAAACTCCTGGTCCCACTTTTTTTGTTTGTTTGTTTGTTTTCTATCCTAATCTTTTGTTTTTCCATCCCAATATACTGATCAGTAATTTGAAAAATAAAAAATTGGTACTGGAAGTTACCAATTTTGGGGGTATCTGACTATCTGGGTACCCGATCAGTGCCCAGGTAGCCCATCGAGTATTGGATGCATTACTTGAAAATGCAGGTATTCCCTGCAGGTACTAAAATAACCACCTGTTTCCACTCTAGTCGAGATTTCAATCAACGGCCAGTGTTGTGGGTGATGAGAGGCTCTGATTTGAAAGGAGTCGTACAAAAAAAGAGGGCTAACACTGTTTTTCTGTGTGGCTGGGGGGAAGCAGCGGTACCCCAGACTTAGAAGCTACACATCTTTCAGCTGAATAACTTTATTGACATGTTTGCAATATCACTTTTACTAATGCTGGCTTGAGTGGAGCTGTAAAGTTCCATCTATGTGGTGGCATAACGCATCTCAGATCTCACCAGCTATGCATTGCTGTACCAGGTTTAGCTTCTCCCCAGACAAAGGCACAGGATTGCTGGTCATGGTGGGTGGAGGATTCTGGAGGTCCACATCTCTGGTCTTACAAATATTGTGGAGCACACAGATGGTGGTAGTCAAAAATGGTACCTTGTCCACAAGGAAATCAATTGCTTACTATCACTGCTTCAGCAGTCCAAATGCCCTCCACAACGGAGTGTGATCAGGGCAGATCTAGAAGTGATGTGGATTTGGGGGGGAGGAGGGGCGGCTGAAGTCCAAAGTTGAAAGGTGAATACCAACACGCAAGCTGGAGGAAACTTCTCTTGGCTGCACGCAGCAGGAATCCAAGCGCTTTCTGGAACCAGGTCAGGCGCCTTCTCCCCAAAGCTACTGCTGCAAGCAGCGCCCATCCTGCTTCAGATGCTTGGATTAACTACTTTAAAAACCTGGAGCGTCCCCAGGGAATGCTCCAGTGGGTGCTACTGGGCTTGCCCAAAATATATACTTACTGGAGGCATGGCCTTCAGTACAGCCAGATGAGATCAGAGCGTATATATTAAAATTAAAGCCTGGGAAAGCCCCAGGCTGCGATCATCTTACATCTGATCTAATCAAATTGGACCCTGACTGGTGGGCAGGCCTGCTGGCCCCTGTATTCACTAGAATTAATGAAACTGGGACTATACCTGAGGATTGGTTGTCCAGCCTGGTTGTCCCTATTTTTAAGAAGGGGGATTCCACTCTGCCAGAAAATTATAGGCCCATCAGTCTGCTTAGTGTGGTAGGGAAACTTTATTCGAGATATCTGTTAGGGAAGTTTCTGCACTGGTTAGAGTCTAAGGACATACTCATTAAGGAACAGATAGGGTTCCGCACTGGCCAGTCCACAAGTGATCATATTTTCACTTTAAACTATCCTATGGTCAAATATGTGAGGCAGCGTAAAAACGGCAGATTATATCTTTGCTTTGTTGACTTATGTGCTGCATTTGACTCTGTAGATAGACATCGGCTCTGGCTCAAACGTAGCTGTTCCCCAATAGAGAGGCGATTGTTATACCTCTTAGTACAGTGTCACAGTAACAATTCCCTTCAGGTGCGCATTCCTTCTGAGACTGCACTATCTGCTAAAATACACATCCAGCGTGGAGGGAGGCAGGGGTGTGTTTTAGCACCTCTTTTATTTAACTTCTACGTTAATGATGTTAAGAGGTTTATTCTGGATGAGGACACCCATGCCCCAAAAGTGGGGAATACACGCTTGCCTTTGCTGTTGTATGCAGATGATGCAGTTTTACCTCTCAATCCCAGGTAGGGCTGCGCGGGCGATGACCAAATTTGCAGAATATTGCGAAATTGAGAACCTAGGCATAAACTACCAAAAGACAAAGGTTATGGTGGTAGGGGCCGGGAAAGTGAGCCACCGTTGGTTTATGCACGGCAACCTGATTGAGCAGGTTTCCTCCTATAGGTAACTAAATTTGAGTGTGTGCATACAAACTAACGTTAAATTTGAGTGTGCGCATTCAAACTAACGTTAAATTTGAGTGTGCGCATTCAAACTAACGTTAAATTTGAGTGTGTGCATACAAACTAACGTTAAATTTGAGTGTGTGCATACAAACTAACATTAAATTTGAGTGTGTGCATTCAAACTAACGTTAAATTTGAGTGTGTGCATTCAAACTAACGTTAAATTTGAGTGTGCGCATTCAAATTTAACGTTAGTTAATTAACGTTAGTTTGGGGGAAGGAGGGGAGGTTGGGGGGGGAAGCACACACGCCTGACCCCACCCAGCCTAGGGGGAAAGGAGTGCTGGGGGGGGTTACACCCCCCAGTCTAGCCCGATCAGTGGGAAGAGGAGGGAGGGCACAAGGGGGGGGGATTATGTGGTGGTGGCAGTGGCAGCAGCTTCTCCAGATGGCTCTTGGGCTGGTTCCTTCTAGGCCTGCTGCATGGGGCCTCCCAGGGTGGTACGCATCTGGGAGGCCCCATACGGCGGGTCTGGAGATGGTCAGAAGGAGCTGGCCCAAGAGCTAGCTGGAGAAGCTGCCACTGCCGTGAGAGTTTCTGGAGAAGGGGGGGAGGGGGAGAGGCACATCCCCGCCACGCAGCTCAGCCCAGACAAGGCTAGTCTGGTGAGAGAGGGGGGAGGGAAGACTGGAGGAATCACCTGGTCAGTGATCACTGCAGCAGTAGATTTGTTGCTGGGCTGCAGGATAGGGAGAATTGGGGGGGAGGGGGGAGGAAACCCCCAGAACACCCCCATTCAACCCAGCCTGTGGGGAGGGGAGGAGGATAGGGGATGGGACCCAAATGCAGGCACAGGTCCATTGTGAAAAACAACGGAACTGTGCCCAGCAAAACAAGCGTGAAAGACAACATGGGCATGCAGCCCATGTTGATCTTACATGATTTTACTCCATCTCACATTAGATAAAAAGTAATGTGAGATTGTGTAATGTGGGCAAGCAGCCAAGTCATGCAAGGGAGTATATCCAGAAGACAAAGAGCCAAAAGAGACCAAAGGCAAGAATGGTGGAACAGGAATTGAAGAAATAAATTGCACTTACTCCCCATTTTAGACGTTCCAATGGAATAGGATCTGCATTGTGGGAGGGTTCACCCTTGAGAGAGTATTAGGGCGAATTCACACGTGCAGCAATTATCTGGATTTTTAAAAACTGGTTCTCAATAGTTCGCTGTTAACAAGTCCTGTTGCATTCACATGCATGCCATACCGTTTTTAAGTACAGCGAAATAACGCATTCAGACCTTCTTGTAGTGCGTGCTTACCCGGCTGCTCAGTGCGGTTCAGTTACAGGAAGTGGCCTGTGGGGAGCCAGAAGGTTGCTACTTTGTAGCAAAGTACAACTTTGCTACAACCTTTGCTACAACTTTGCAACAACCTTTGCTGCAACTTTGCAAACTTTGCAACAACCTTTGCTACAACCTTTGTAGCAAAGGTTGCTACTTTGTAGAATCAGGGAATAAAAACGGAGAGCCTGAGGCTGCTGGAAAGAAGCCCCTCGCATAGTGAGGCGCGCTGCTTCTCTCCCTGGTTTCTTTCCGGTATCCCGCTGCTGCTACTGCTGCAGCACTACGGTAGAGGCAGAGGCAGATGATTGAAAGTCCCTTGGAGGGAAGAACTTTTTTGGGGAGAAGCATGGAGGGGAAACATGGAGGGGAAGAACTTTTTTGGGGAGAAGCTGGCTGCAGCCTGCACCCAGCGAGGCAACTACAGGGCTCCAGCTGGTCTCACTGCTTCCGGTAGGGGCAGGAGTAAAACAGCGCACTTGGAAGCACGGTTGCATTCACATCAGAAAAGATTACACACTAGTTAAAACCAGTACGATGTTGCTTTCACACTGCTGTTAAGTGCGGATTTATTGAAAACGGACAGCAAAAAGGTAGGTTTGAGTAGCTTTTCAACACGCATTGCTTTAGTGCGATATTGACTCCATTTAATCAAATTTAAGTGTTCAGACAGGCATGAAACATTGGTTTTTTTAAAAAAATTGCACAAATCAGAACGTCTGAATCTCCCCTTAGAGCTGTGGCAGCACAGCGTGGCATCTGACATTTGTGGAGCATTGCGGACAACACAGGAAGGTACAGACATCCTTGAAAGTCCATTAGGAACATGGGCAAAGGCAGCAACTGGCAACTGTGAGGTGTTAAGGCTTTTTGCAAGGGTATGCTTGATGTTAGTGCTGGGGGCAACAGCACGATGCTTCATTGCAATGAATGAAAAACAGAGTGGTTAATGTCTGTTTTCAGGAGAGCTCTTTTTTATTATAGATATCTATAAAGATCTGTATTAATACAGATACAGAGCAGTCATCCCTAATCTCAAATCCCCACTAAAACTGGCACTAATCTGTATGTCTGTGGGTCTCACAGCAGCTGCTAGCCCACTGGCATGGTTTTATTTGCTAATGTGCAACATTCTTGCCTTCCATTTGTAATGGCTGATTGCCAAAGTATGGGGAGAGGCATGGTGCAGAGTCAGACCAAAGGGTTATAGCAAAATGTATACCTTCTTCTTGTGATATCATCTGAAATGCTATATCTGGAGACAATTGATTGAGGGGAAGTTACTGCTGACATTAGCAGGAATAATTTATGCTTTCAAGCTTAGTCAGTATTGTAGCCAATAAGGAATTGTCTGGCTACATGCCCTGATAAAGGCCTACTGAGCCTGAAACATTGGCCAAATGCCATGTTTATTAAAGAGAAAGGGAGGGAGGAAGGGAGGTGGGAGAAATTTTATTCTTTAAATGTCTTTGGTAATTGATACTGAAATGATTTCTTGGAAAGCTTTTGATAAGTGAAAATCAGTAGGACTACATCAAGACATACATGAGTTCCTACAAGTCTTTTGGATGATTTAGGGTCAAAATAAATGAGAGGATAGCCCACATTAGCATCCACCAGGTAGGTGTTTGCCTGCCCATCTCTTAGGTGTTCACCAGTTGTTAGCCTGCATTCCCCCTCCCCAGCCCCTACTCACTCCCGATTCCTGGCATCGTCCAAGAACATTGGGTGTTTTTAAACGAGATGGCCTTGCAAAGACCACCTGTCCCTGTGTGGGGCCCATCTCTTCTAAATTTGGGGAGCGGGGACGGTGTGTGCTCCCATGCCCACGCATCCTAAATGCATCTCCACCCCCACCCTCCACCCACATAGGACTTTCAGCAAAAAGCTGGAGTGCCCCAGGCAGGGATGGGGTGGGTGGTGCGTGCGGGGGTGAGTCGAACAGCCATGTGGGGGGCTGCTATTGTGAAGCACCCCCCCTCATGCATGGCATCCATGCACCCATTCCACGCAATGTCCACAGACCCCCTAACACACCCGTCTTGTCTAAAACCACCCCAAGTGCGTGCTAATGCGTGCCCACACATCTGCCTCCTGTCTATTAGGTTGCATGCAGCCTCCTTGTGTCCAGTTCCACCAGCACCATAGGAGTCATGGGCCAAAAGACTAGAGATTTCTGAGCAGTGACTACTTTCTGCCCCTCTCTCCACTGAATGCATGACAAATTTAAAAATTGTGTTGTCCCAAATCTCAGCATGTGACCGAACCCACAGCCACAAACGCTCAGCGAAACCAGGATCTATAACTCGACAACTCCCTGGGGCTACAGGGAGTATTTGACAAGGGAGCTGCATGGGGAGACCACGTGGTAGATGGACAAGATCCGGGATCTGATTAGGGGCATAGCCTGGGATTACAGGGAGCTTGTGCCTGCTGTGCATTTCAAGAATACACATTACTGTAAAGTTAAATTCAAGATAAATTCCATAATAAAAAAACCTCCAGTTTACAAGAGGCGTTCAGGCTCTTGTAAATTCAATTATAAGAACATAAGAAGTGCCATATTGGGTCAGACCAATGGTCCATCTAGCCCAGCATCCTTTCTCCAACAGTGGCCAATTACGGTGACTTGGGAGAAGCACCCAAGAGGTCACAATGGGGGATCCATTTCTTGTTGTTTTCCCCCAGCTCCCGTCATGTTCCCTGATCCTGTCTGGCTAATAGACCTAGTATCTTCCAAAAACTTGTCCAAATCTCTTTTAAACTCAGCTATAGTACTGGCCCGTACCACAACCTCTGGCAGTAGATTCCACAACCCAATTATACACAGAGTGAAAAAATATTTTCTTTTATTTGTTTGAAATTTACCACCCATGAGTTTCATGGAGTGTCCCCTAGTTCTAGTACTAGCTGAGAGGGTAAATAACTGTTCCTTGTTTATTAGTTCCACAACACTCATGATTTTATAGACGTCTATCATATCTCCTCTCAGTCGTCTCTTCTTCAAGTTGAAGAGCCCCAACCTAACAAGCCTCTCCTCATACGGGAGCCCTTCCATGCCCTTGATCATTTTTGTTGCCCTTCTCTGTACCTTTTCTAGTTCAGCTGTGTCTTTTTTGAGATGGGGCGACCAGAACTGCACACAGTATTCGAGGTGCGGTCACATGATTGATTTATATAGAGGCATTGACATCCTCCATTTAATTCTCTATCCCCTTCAGAATAATTCCTAACATTCTGTTTGCTTTTTTGACTGATGCTGCGCACTGCGCTGTGGATTTCATTGTATTGTCCACAACCACCCCCAGATTCTTTCCCAGAGTGGTAACTCCTAGCTTAGTACCCAGCATTGTGTACGCATAGTTTGGATAATTTTTCCCTGTATGCATTACTTCTCAGTTGTCCACATTAAATCTCATTTGCCATTTAGATGTCCAGGCACCCAGTGTCATAAGATCCTGTTGCAGTTCCTCAGTCTTCTCGTGTTTAAACTACCTTGAATAACTTGCTGTCATCTGCAAATTTGATCACCTCACTCTTAACACCCTTTCCCAGATCATTAATGAATACATTAAACAGCACCAGTCCCAATACAGATCCCTAAGGGACACCACTTTTTACATCTCTCCATTGTGAAAACTGACCATTTAGTCCTACCCTTTGCTTTCTATCTTTTAACCAGTTTCTGATCCATAGTAAGACACTACCTCCTATCCCATGACTTTTTAATTTTCTCAAGAGTCTCTCATGAGGGACCTTATCAAATGCTTTCTGGAAATCCAGGTACACTATATCTACTGGGTCTCCCTTGTCCACATGCTTATTTACACCCTCAAAGAATTCCAACAGGTTAGTGAGGCATGACTTACCTTTACTAAATCCGTGTTGACTCTTCCCCATTAAGCCATGTTTGTCAACATGCCCTGTAATTCTGTCCTTAATGATGGTTTCCACCATTTTGCCCGGCACAGACGTCAAGCTTACTGGTCTGTAGTTTCCAGGATCGCCTCTGGATCCCTTTTTAAATATCGGGGTTACATTTGCCACCCTCCAGTCCTCGGGTACAGTGGCAGATTTTAGTGACAGGTTACAAATTACTAACAGTAGGTCTGCGATTTCATATTTGAGTTCCTTCAGAACTCTGGGGTGAATGCCATCTGTCCCTTGTGACTTGCTAGTATTCAGTCTGTCAATTTGCTCTAGAACATCCTCCAATGTAACATTGATTTGAAATAGCTCTTCCAATTCCTCGCCCACAAAGCAAGGATCCGGCGTGGGTACCTCCCGAAAATCCTCCTCAGTGAAGACTGACGCAAAGAACTAATTCAGCTTCTCTGCAATGTCCTTATCCTCCCTGAGCACCCCTTTCACTCCCTTGTTATCTAATGGCCCAACTGACTCCCTAGCAGGCTTCTTGCTTCTGATGTTTTTTATTTTTTATTTTTAGATTTATTCGGCATGGGCTTTCGCCATGGCCAACGAAAACATACATATAACAAAACAAAACAAAAACAAAACATACATAAGACACAAAATAATACATAACTTCTCATAACAACTTAAAATCCAAGTATCAGTTTTCACATCTACTGGTACTATTGCCTCATATGCACTTCATCATCCCAAAGATCCATTGGATCACACAATCAAAACCATAAACAACTTGCACTTATAAAATATATATACAATAAACATCTCCCATAGTGGGCATAATATAACCTCTACTAATAACATATAATTAATACAAGCTAAAAACTTTGGGGAACTTGTCCCATCGGCAATAAAATAAAAGTAGCAAATAAACCCAAACCTTTATCATAACATACCATATCACAAAAGCTACACGGTAATGTTACTATTTAATACTACTAAACTCCTTTTATATTATCCACGTAAATTAATCACACATCCCCGAAAGAAGAAAAATCTGCAACCCTAAGTCCCTTGTTCCCCCAGCTGTACATGGGAGAGGATAAAACCCTAAGGGGTCAGATATTATCCCATAGTTTGTGCCTTCATCCTTTGCCTCAGGTGCACTCTTTCCTCTCGGCCAGACTTAAGAAGGTAGCTATAGCCAAAGGATCAGATCTCTCTGTATGTGTAAGAAGAAATTGGTATGTGCCTTCGCTATTAAAGTCACAGCCCTGTTTTAGTAAAGGTAAAAGCCAGACTGTGCGTAAGGAGTCATAGTACGGACATCTTAGCAAAAAATGGTCGATTGATTCGGCCTCAACTAACGAACATGAACACAGCTGTCTGGTATAGGAGTTCGATTTTGCCTACCTTCTGTCACAGCTGAACAAATAATCTGAAAACAAAGATGCATATACAATCTGCGGAGCCGCGGATTGATTAGGCTGTCCAGATACCCGTTGAATTTTACCGTGTGCTTAATCTGTTTCAGAAGGGGTGCTACTCTCCATTGATTTATTACTGCCTCATCCTCCTGAAATGCTATGTCTCTAATCCTACCCTTGATTTCAGCCTCTATAGCTTTCAGGTTTCTACCCACAAAATATCCAAACGAAAAACCACTATTTGACAAAAGCTAAGACAAATAAAGTAGCCAGGGATAGGCGTGACGAGCTCTTCCCTGAAACATAGCAATGGAAGGTCCAATTCATTTTGTGATAGGATGCATAGCCAGTAGCCAATGACAGAGAATTTGTCAAGAGCACCTATGGAAATAATGCCCGTCTCTCGGGCCAACCTTAAGAAGGCGGCGCAAAAACTTGTTTTGTACCCTTTCCAACAAGTGAATATTCGGGCTAGGTACAAGCTCTAAACTGATACAAGCTATCATTGGGATCTTGGCCCTGTACACCCCCAAAAAAGTGGAGAGAGAAACCGCCCGGGAAATCGCTATTTAGGGCTTGAACAGCCCTTGCCACCTTCCTCGCTCTAACGCAGAGATGGTCATTCCAGGTACCCCTTCTCCTCTTACAAAACCCAAACTGTTCTGGAGGGATGATATTGACCTCCTCCACCCACTTCTCTAGATGCCCCAAAAGGGTCCTAGCATAAACCTTCCCTATTACTGACAGAAGGCTTATTGGCCTATAACAGGCTGGGTCACGGACTTTTCCTTTTTTCCTTTCTGATGTATTTGAAAAAGTTTTTGTTGCTTGTTTTTGCCTCTTTAGCAAGCCTCCCTTCATAATCTCTCTTGGCCTGCCTTATTAACATTTTACATTTACGTTGCCAGTGTTTATGCTCTTTCGTATTATTTTCATTGGGACTAGCCTTCCATTTCTTAAAGGATGCGCCCTTTTGGCTCTAATAGCCTCCTTCACCTCCCCATTTAGCCACGGTGGAAGACGTCTAGTCATCCTGCTTCCTTTTTTAACTTTGGGTTTCCAGAAGGGTGCTTTTAAACAGCATCCACGCCTCTTGTAGACTTGTAGCTCTTGCAACTGGGCTTTTTAGTTTCTTTTTAACTAGTTTCCTCATTTTGTCATAGTTCCCCTTTTTAAAGTTAAAT
>QEPC01014195.1:3322963-3350841 GCA_003113815.1 Sphenodon punctatus
TGCAGATCTTGGTGGTAGTAGCAAATAAATAATAATATTCAAACGACAACCCGTGGCACAGCAGAGGCAGCACTGGCAGCAGAAGCGGATATTGGATTGCCTAGACACAGAAACCATGGCACAGACAGCATAGGCGGCATTGGCATTTGAACCCTGAGGGTGGGTCCCGGGGCTAGAGTGGCAACGTCTAGCTGCAATGGAAGGACAGCCCTCGCAGTCCCTGCCCTTTATGTACGTCTCCTTCTGGAGAAGGTTTGAGTGAGTTATTGACTATTTTTGTACCCCTTCTCTTTTCTATTTAAATGGAATTTTTCCCTGAATGCTTGAGTGGGAAATCTCTTTGCCCTCTTTGTCAGTATTGCAGGCTGGCTTGACTGGCATGGGTGGGGGAGCGGCAGAGGCCCAGCCAGAGCAGCATTGATCTTGGTGGTAGTAGGAAATAATCAATCATATTCAAACGAGAACTTTGAAGGACGAAGTGGAGAAGGGTTCCATGTGAACAGCAGTTAGTGAACATGGGTCAATCAGTCCTAAGAGACATGAGCCTGGCCCTTCCTGTGGATCGCTCCAGGCTGGCTAGTATGGGTGGGGGAGCAGCAGAGGCTCGCTCAGGGCTTGGTGGCTGGCACCCCTGCTTCGCAGGGTGTTGCAGGCTTGCATCCTACTCTCAGGATCTGAACAACCTATTCTGACAGTTGGTCAAGCCTTGCCCAGTGGTGAATCACGTGGCCACCCAGTAGCAGACATTGGGTTGCTGGGGCAGAACCCATGGCACAGACAGCATAGACGGCATGGCAGAAGCAGCAGACATTGGATTCCCCCGGGTACAGAACCCATGGCACAGACAGCAGAGCTAGCATTGGCACAGCAGGCTCAGACACTGGATTTCCCAGAGGTGGCATTGGCACAGCAGGAGCAGACTTTGGATTGCCCAGAGGTGGCATTGGCTACATTAGCACAGCAGGAGCAGACTTTGGATAGCCCAGAGGCAGCATTGGCAACATTGGCTCAGCAGGAGCAGACTTTGGATTGCCCAGAGGTGGCATTGGCTACATTGTCACAGCAGGAGCAGACTTTGGATTACCCAGAGTCGGCATTGGCTACATTGTCACAGCAGGAGCAGACTTTGGATTGCCCAGAGGCGGCATTGTCACAGCAGGAGCAGACTTTGCATTGCCAAGAGGCGGTATTTGCTACACTGGCACAGCAGGAGCAGACTTTGGATTGCACAGAGGCAGCATTGGCAACATTGGCACAGCAGGAGCAGGCTTTGGATTGCCTGGGCACAGAACCCGTGTCATGGACAACAGAGGAAGCATCGGCATCAGCAACAGAGAATGGATTGCCCACAGGCAGCATTAGGCGCAGCAGCAGATTTTGTAATTTTTATTTATTTATTCAAATTTGGAATATAATATATACTACACTAACTCTAACTATTATTAACTATTCTAAAACCTATGGAACTAAATGGAATATTATCTAATATCTACAAAGACCTGGTCCTACAAACACACTATAAAATATAAAAACTGAATCACTACACACTATCTCTATCTGTCTCTATAACTAAGCTAACTCCTACAACTATCTATCTATGGTATCTATCTATACACGCACAGGGATGGAGGGGGAAGGGGAGCGGGACACAGACCGCTCACAAAAAACAACACAGGGAGGGGTACAAAACTGAAATGAAACCTAAATCAATGTAATTGTACTCTAAATAAATCCAAAATCAGGGGAAGGGAATCAGGGATGGAATATATATATACAGGGAGGAGGGAAGGATTCAATGGAGAGTAGGGAGAAAGAACACAGGGAAGGTTAAAAAAAATAAAAATAACACCTAAATCTATGAGGTAAATGTGTGGAAATGGGTGAAATAGGAGGAGGATGGCAATGGATTAGGACACAAACTGCTGTGAGAGGGAGACTTCTGAAAATGCCTGTTGACAGGATCAGTGGCTAGCTCAGAAGGAATTGGAAGGGGAAAGGGCAATGACTTTTGTTACTTGCTGCGCACACCTTACCACAAGCCCCATTGGTTCTGTGCAGCCTAGCCCCATGCCAGTTACAGACTGCGAAGCCAGTGGTCTGAGGAAAAGAGGGATGGTGATTGGGCAGGCTGGCTGCTATTCCAAGCCTCTCTCCACTCCTGGCTCCAGGAAGTCTGATCCTCAGGTCCCCCCCGTCCTTCCTGGGCTTGTTTACCCTATTTTTCCTGCCCGAACGTGCCCGAACTCAACCAAACTGTTCGGTCTTTCAAACTTTTGGTTCGGATGTTTAGTTCGGTCAACCGAACATGTTGAGTTCGGTCCGAACATCCGAACCGCATTTGCACATCCCTAGTACCAGGTCAGTCCATCCATCTAAAAGCACCTAATGTATCAGGTCACATAATAAGTCATTCAGTGTTCTTGACCCTATAGACAGATATTGCAGGTATCTGTCTAGATAGTTTACCATCCGCAGTATACATCTGAGTTCTGGTAGATATGTTTGTGTTTTCAGTTCTCTAATTGTTTTACCTTCTCAAGACTTGGACCAATCCCATCTTTATTATGTGACCCTAATATTCAATCCGGTTGAAAAGGAAGAGACACGTTTCTTTATTAAGCTTGAGTCCTGACCTGTTTATGCCAATAACTTCATTGAGGGTTTTCTCATGCTCTTCCATTGATGACCCATACATCCATAAAAACAATGACATCTTTTACATCTACCATCTTGCTTTGGAAAATTTCAGGAGCACTGGTAATCTCTGAAAGCAAGAGCTGAGATGAGAGCAAATGATCCCAAGGGAAATGCTGAGTTTTTGGGGTGCATGTATCAGTTTCCAGTGATTCCATACTTCTCCCTCTTTTGTGTCATCTTTGTCACTTTCTGGAACTTTCATCACTTTCTGGGAATTTTAAGATAGTTTTACAGCACTTTTATGGGAATTTTCAGCACTTCCCCAGCACCTAGCTGAACATTTTCATCTCCACAGTGCAGGGCACACACTGGGGATGGGACTGGCCTGTAGCAGCACTGTTCAGCTTGTAAAAAATAATGGAAAATGGTGAAAAATAGCAAGAAAGTAGGTACATTGCCACATTGCGCAAATCTCAGCAAACACCCTGCTTCCGATGGACACAGGACTTGCCAAGATTTCTCCTTTCAGACCTACTGGAAGAAGAATCTTTCAACTGATGTGGTGAATGTAGTCAATTTAGAACTTTTGTCGACTACATTTTTTTTTTGCCAGAATCCATCTGAGGCATCTAGTTTGGAGAACACAGTAGCTCCTGCTACTTTGGGGAGAAAATCATTTGTTTATAAGATACATTTTTCTCCCAATACTGCTTTATTGACACTTCTAAAGTCCATGCAAATTTGTACCTTCATATTTCACCAGGTACTAAAATTGGGCTGCCCAAGGACTAATTGGGTACCCAGTGCTCCAAAATGAGAGCATTACCCAGAGAAACTGACAAGCTCCATCCGGGAGTGCTGTAGATTCTGGCTCCACAGCACTCCATCTGAGGCTCGTCAGTTTCAAAGGTGGGTCAGGGCTTCCCCCCCACAGTGCTCTGATAGGTGCTGTGACCAGGAAGCCACTTTTGAAACTGACAAGCACTGCCCAAGAGTGCTGTGATGCTGGGCTCCACAGTGGTCCCAGCTGGGGCCTGTCACCTTTGAAGGCTGGATGACGCTTCTGCCCCTACAGTGTCTCTCAGATAAGAGACACTGGATGGCGGCGGTGGGGGTGGTGGCAGATGTGGTATTTAAATGTTACAGGCTCTAGTGGGGACTGCTGCAGAGTGTCCCAGCCAGGGTCTGTCACTTTCAAAGGCCAGCTGGTACATTTGAGCAGTCCAGGGTCCCATTCATCAGGGTACCCGAATCTTTGGAGATCGGGTTGCAGCTCTACACCGTACATATACACCAGGGATGGGGAACCTTCCCTCCAGGAGGGCACTTTGAAAGCTTGCCTAAGCTCTGCAGGCCGCACAGAAGTTAGGGCGCAGGTGCTTAAAGAATGCACTGAAGGAAAGGAGAGCCCAAATCATGGATTTGTGTCATGGAACTGTTCCCTATCCTTGTGTGCATGCCCTCATCTCTGCTCCCTTCCCTTGAGTGCCGTCTTTCAGTGATTGGAGGCAAGAATTGGATCGAAGGGTCAGATCCAGGAAGTGGAATGCGGCCCTCAGCAAGTAAAAACTTGCTGAGGGCTGCATTTGGCCCCCTGGCCTGAACTTCCCCACCTCTGGTCTACACCATTAGCTCAGTTAGCTGAGAGATTTCTTCCTCAATTGTGCCATTATTTTCCATTCTCTTTAATTCTGATTCTATTTTATGAAGCAGTGGGATAGGAATCCTGTGGGGTGCGTGCAGCATTCTCTAGTGCAGTATTGTCTTAAAATAATTTTTACTGGGTCTCCTTTTAAGCGTCCTATATCTCCAAAAACTCCATTATCTTCTACTTTTTTCACTAGTCACTTTTAAAGTGCGTTGGACATTTTAGGCAGTTGCAAAGTATTCCTCTGCTGAAAGCATTTTTCTTGTTAGTTCATGCTCTGCTTTCATTCACTGGCTGTGTAGTAACATGATCTACAGCAAATATCATGGTTTAAATGGAACCAGTGCATTGAAGATGAAGATTTTTGCAAGTAATGAAAAACTAGCACTAACGGGCTGTTAAGTAAACATTTTATGTAGTAACACTATATGGGCAATGGTATTTCAGTGTAAAAGATATTTTTAATTATTCCAGAGTTACCAAATCTGTTGTCTTGACCAAGATTGGTGTATGAACTGATATGTTCCAAGTTGATAGATCTGCAGAGATTTATTGTTCAGAATAAAAACTGTTTTCTTCTACAAATAACCAGTAACATTGAAGGGTACAAACTATTTTGTAGAAAATAGTGTGCAGTATTCTTAGATCAAAAAGCCTTCAGTTTAAGAGGGGAGTTGAGGCTCTTACTAATCCACTCATGCTTCAAAATGTGTGAAAATTGTAAGTGAAGGCTTCTGTTTGAACTCACACTCCATGTAAGCAAGCAGCAAATACAAAGTACAGGTATGCCGTACAGCACCAGCCCCGCACAGGTAGCCGGGCAGGTGGTGTAGCGATTATTTTTAGAGATGACTGGCCTGTTAGGAGATATCCAGTCCAGGAGAGTGCATGTATTGAGGCCCTCTGTGTGGTGTTTGATTTGGCTGGGGGAAAGTTAGGGGTGCTGCTGGTATACTGGACCCCTTCATGTCCACAGCATCCCTTGCCACTCTAGCAGAGTTGGCCTCGGAGGTGGCATTGGTCTCCTCCAGGACTTTGGTCCTGGGGGACTTCAACGTCCATGCCGATGCCGGCCTTGTAGGAACAGAGTGAGAATTCATGGCCACCATGGAAACCATGGATTTGTCCCAAGTGGTCAACTGCCCGACCCACTTGGGGGGGCATACCTTCGATCTGATCTTCAGTTCTGGCCTTGAGGTGGGTGGTCCGGTAGTGGGGGAGGTTAGGGCTATGCCCTTGTCATGGATGGACCATTATCTCCTCCAGGCCAGTCTCTCAGTTCGCCACCTCCAGAAGGGGATGGGACCAGTTAGATTGGTCTGCCCTTGGAGGCTGATGGAACCCCAGAGGTTCCAAGAGGTCCTGAGGGAATTAACCTTGGACCTGGATGACCACTCTGTCGATGAGCTGGTCCAGCATTGGAACAGCTTGCTGGGGGAGGCCATTGACAGGGTGGCTCCGAGATGGCCCCTGCCTCTATCTCATCACCGCAGGGCCCCTTGGTTTACTGAGGGACTGCGGTGTATGAAGCAAGCAGGCAGGAGGCTAGAGCGACACTGGCGTCTGACTCGCTCTGACTCTGACCGACTTCTCCGTAAGGCCCACTTATGGTCCTATGTTGAGGCTGTGAGGACAGCAAAGAAGGAGTTCTTTGCTGCCCTCATAGCATCTGCAAAGTCATGCCTGGCGGAGCTGTTTTGGGTGGTGTGGGGGCTGGTCAGTCCGGCCTCCCTCTGCCTGGACAGGGACTTGTCCCAGGCCCGCTGTGAGGAGTTTGTCACCTACTTTGCAGGCAAGATCGCTCAGATTCAGAGTGACTTTGACACCGGGTTGGGGGCAGTAGGTGGAGAGTGCGAGGTTACAGAGGCCCTGCCTGGACCAACTTTGTGGGGGGAGTTTCAGGAAGTGACGCCAGCTGATGCGGTGGATGTGCTGGGGTCTATGAGAGTCACCAGCTGTGAACTTGATCCTTGCCCGTCCTGGTTGGTGAAAGCCTCCAGGGAGACATTGAAGGTGGTGCTGGCGGGGGTGGTGAATGCATTCTTGCAGCAGGGGAGGTTGTCACCCAGCCTTAAGGAGGCTGTGGTGTGCTCCCTGCTGAAGAAACCATAATTAGATGTGGACGCGCTCACCAGTTACTGACCTGTCTCTAACCTTCACTTTTTAGGGAAGGTTATTGAGCAGACGGTGGCGATTCAGCTCCAGGTGCATCTGGATGGCATTGGTTTCCTAGATTCTTTTCAATCTGGGTTCTGTCCCGGCTATGGCACTGAGACAGCGTTGGTGGCCTTGGTCAATGATCTTCGCTGGGAGGTGGATGCAGGATGTTCTACATTTATTATCCTGCTAGATCTCTCGGCTGCTTTTGATACCGTGGACCATGGGCTGCTGTAGAGACAGCTGTGAGACCCGGGGGGTCTGGACGGGATTGTTTTTGAATGGTTCCGCTCATTCCTCTCGGGGAGAAGCCAGCGGGTGGTGTTGGGAGCTGTAACATCTCGCCCCCGTGCCTTGTCCTGTGATGTTCCACAGGGTTCTATCCTGTCTCCTTTATTATTTAATGTATCTATGCAGCCCTTGGAGGAGGTTGTGAGAGGGTTTGGGGTGCGATGTAACCAATATGCTGATGATACTCAGCTGTACCTCTCTTTTTCAGTTGACCCAGACCCATTGCTCAGTGTTTGGAGGCCGTGGTGGAGCGGATGTGGCAGAGCAGACTGAAGCTCAACCCCGATAAGACGGAGGTGATGGTGGTGGGGAGGGCAAAGGAGGTGTTGGCCCCCCTGATTGGGGGGGGGTTCGCCCTCTGATATCTCAGCAGGTTTGGACTCTGGTGATGGTGTTGGACTCACATATCCACCTGGATTGACAGGTGGAGGGGGTGGTGAAGGCTGCCTTCAGCCAGTTGTATCTAGTGAGGAGGCTGCATCCATAAATCTCAGGAACAGACCTGGCCTCACTCATCCATGCCTTAATCAACTAGAGGCTGGACTAATGAAAAGCGCTCTATGTGGGGCTGCCCTTTTTCCTGGTCTGGAGGCTGTAGCTAGTGCAGAATGCGGCGGCCCGGCTCCTGACAGGGTCAGGTCGTCGGGAGCATATAACACCTGTGCTCTGGACTCTGCACTGGCTGCCTATAGCGTTCCGAGCCAGGTTCAAGGTATTGGTGATGATCTATAAGGCCCTTCACAGTCTGGGCCCCTCCTACCTCAGGGACTGCCTCACCCTCCATGCCCCAGAGTGACTCCTTCGATCTGCCGAGGGTGCCTTCTTGGAAGTCCCCCATGTTAAGCGGGGGGCCACAATGGAGAGGGCATTCTCGGTGGCTGGGCCGCGTCTTTGGAATTCCATCCCAGAGGAAGCTCGCCTGGCCCCGAGCCTTTTGACATTCCGGCGGGCTTGTAAAACCTGACTGTTTGCCCAGGCTGAGGGTGGGTTAGGGTTTTGGCTCTCCCCTACGTTTTATTTTTATTAATTTTGTTTCCCAACCATGTTTTAGCTTTACATTATTGTTGTTTTTAAAATGTTTTTATGAAATTGTACGTCACCCCGAGATGCCATAGGTATGGGGGGGGCGACTCAAAAATGCTTAAAACAAACAAATAAATAAATAAATAAATAAAGTACCTGCAGAAATGAGTCTACGTGTTGAAAATGTGGTATTCTATTTGACTTGATAATTTTGGGTAGTATTTGCTTCCGAGTAGTACCCAAACGGGTACCTGATTGACTGAAATATCACTTTGTGGGCTGATTTTATGACTTTAGGTACTGAATTTCAGATTACCATCCCAATTTTTCATCGTTTCTGTCCCAATTTCTGATTAGAAAATGGAAATACCTGGTGTTTTTTGTGTATTCAGGTGCCTGAATGCTTTCTGGAAAAACATTCCTGAGTTTGGGTGGGCAGGAGCATTTGGGTGCCTCGGTGGTACTGAAAACCTCGGTTATTGCCTGCAGGGACCAAATGAACGACCAGTTCCAGCTCTAGCTGCACAGTCTCACATATTGTGTTTGCGTGTAGCTTAGGGATATTTCAGGCAAGACACACACTATCGATCCACTACCCCCCCGCCGCTATCCATGTTACAGGGCACCCATAGAGCAACACTGCAGCCCTGCAACATGGATAGTGGGGGGAGAGTGTCTTGTCTGAAAACGTCCTTTGGTTCAATGCACCCACATCTTGCCTTGGTCTTTCAGCCCCAGTCCTCTTCCTCGGCAGGTCTGGGGCAACACTGGAGCTGGGGACAAGAAACTGCTTCCTCTCTCCTTGCAGTTTGCACATGGCTTCACATGGCATCATTGAAGCTGGTGAAAAAAGGAAGGTGTCAAAATCAGAATTGGTTCCACACCGCTCATTTGAAGATGGGGCATAGGGGTGCGCAGTCCTGTGAGCCGTGGAACACCCACTCGTGGCCACCCATGGGGAACTGCCGCAAAATCTAGAGTGCCCCATTCAGGGCAAGCCAAAAGAGAGAGTCGGGACAGGCGGCCACACATTCCCTGCTCGCATGAACCAGGGGGTCCACCCACATCAGCAGACAGGTCCGCAGTCAGCCGCCTTCCTGGTCCCACCCCCAACCCTGCCGGGAGCTCGCTGGAGAGCTCTTACAACACCAGGGTGGCTGAAAGCAAAACAAAATCACCTCATGACACACGAGAGGAGAGCCAGTGTCATACAGCAGCTTCCTGCATGTCCTGCCCGGTATGACCCATGTTGTTGCCCGGGACTGCCAGCAGATGCACTGCCTGCACTGGCTTCTGGACAGGAAGGGGTTACTGGATGCTGCAGATTCCGGTTGCCATGGTGTCTGCGACTGTGTGACATGTCGGAAGGCAAGCAGTTGGATGGGACTTGGGGTGGGCGGTGTTGTCAGATTGCGGGGGGGCGGAGGCTGCCCATGTGAGCTGTTTGCAGGGTCGGTCCATGGTAGCAGGAGTGTGTGGAGGCTGCCTGAGTGGGAGCGGAGTGGAGCGGTGGCCATGTTGGGAGCTGTCTGTTAGAATCCTTCCCCACTCGCCGAGACTCCATGTATGTGGGTTCTCCCCAGCCGGGCCACTCAGAGGCCCTGGAGCCCTTCCCAAGCTTTGCTCATTTAACCCCCCCCCCCAATGTCACAGGGAATCACTGGGACTAGGGCTTTGCATCTGGGAGAACTGCTCCTGCAGCCACTCGTCTTGCTGCCCATAGACCCGCTTCCTCAGTACTCCGAAAAAGCTGCCTTTGGAAAGGATGCAGCTATCAATATAGAAAGGGCCTTTCCTTGCCCCAGATTTGTAGGGAAGCAGTGCTACAGCGCAGCTGACTGTAGATAGGAGTAACTGCTTTTTCACTAATCCTTTTGCTGGCCAAGGAGTAGAGGGGATTGAGTGGTCACGATTGGGCAATGGTTTATTTCCTTCACTCCTGTGACTGCTCTCCTTGGCTCCCTCCTCCTGTCCTTGCAACCTCTTATTCCAATGTTCCAATGAGGACAACGCTGTATACGTCAGGGTACCCTCCCTCACCGGCCCCATCTTTATGCTGGAACACTGTACTGTCACTTCCAGATCTAGATTGGAGGCACCTTCAGCTCTCAAAGGACGGCCAGCCTGATCATGGACTGGGATCCATCAGGAGTTCAGCGTGGTGGGCCTCCGGGCCCGTCACATCTGAAATTACCCATAGGAATGAAAGGGAGAAGCTGACCCTAAAGGAAGCACCTTCCTTTGACTCTGATCCTACTCCCTCAGTGAGCAAGATCAGTAGGGAGCCAGAGGCAAATACAGCAATTTCCCCCTCTCCCACACTTCCCAACAGTCCCTATTTAAGAGGGGCAGGCCCTTCTTGGGTGCTGAATCCCACTATCCCTCTTTTCAGTGGTCAAAATCCCTCTTTCAGGAGAGAGATACAAAAAGGCTGATATTCAAGATGGGCTGGCCTCTTAAGCAGGGCCAGTAAGGGGCCTGACTTGCACCCCATGGTCAGGGGCCCCTACTGGGAAGTCAGTCCACCTATCAGGAGGTGGGACTAGAGTTTCTAAGGCCCTGGGATAGGCTATTCTGCAAGACCCTCTCAATCCCTGTTTCCTGTGGGTCCTTGTCCCCTTCTCCCTGTGACACCTACTGGTGTGGGGGAGCAGGGTCCTGCAGGAAGTGCGGGCCCCTAGTGTGGAGACTCGTGCACAGGAACAGTGCCACCACCCCTCCCCACCCCCCAAATCTTGCTGCACTGCTGGCATTTGCTGCCTGTACAGGACCTGTTTCCAGGGCCCTCAACCTGCTGTTGGGGCTCTGCTGCCTGAGCTAAGAGTCTCCTTGGGTCAGTGGTGGAGCTGTAGCAGAAGCCTTGAGGGCAGCAATGGCATGTCATGACTGTTTGCCCTGTTCCCTACAGATTCTAAGATCCACTTTCTGTATTCGAGCCTCAGGCAGAAGAAATTAAATCGAATGAGAAGCAGGAGAGCTCCTGTCTCTCTCTATGCACTTGAAATGTTGGGTGGTATGCGTGTGTCTCTCTGTGTGCGTATAACTGCATGAGGGGATGCAGCTTATTCACATAGGGGCAGAGTTTATTCGTCAAGGGGTTGGAGCTTGTACTTCTCTGGCTGCTCAAAATATTGGAAGGTATGTCCTGTCCACCCCTCCCGCAATGCACATTCATCCTCATTCTCAGTAGTAAAGTGTAGTGGTCATTTTGAAAGTGCAGGAACCCTTCATGAGAGCCTCCCCCCCCCCCCCCCCAAGCTTCCAAGGCTGCTGAAGGGGGCTTCAAGAAAAATGGTGGAACTCCATTCCCCTGCGTTCCTGATCCACTACACTGCTGCTCATTCTTTCCCTTTTGGTGTCTCCCACCACATCTCCTGGCTCTTCTGCTATTGCTGTCTCTGAAGCCGGGACTGGGAGCCAGGGAAGAGTCAGAGCAGGGACAGTGATTCAGTACTGAGAGCAGGAAAAGAGGGAGTGTTGCTGCCTGTAATCTGGAGAGGAATTGGCTGGTGTCTGTCTTCCCCCTGTGTGTTTGACTGAGCAGGCAGCTCAGCTGCTAAAAATCACAGCTACTTCCTAAATGCTGAGTTGCTACGTGCTGACAAGCCCCAACACAGAGGAAGTGGGGTGACTCCAGGGTTCTTTTGCTTCTAGCAGGAGCTATCAATGCAGTGTGCGATTGGAGCTGAAACAGATAACAAAAAAATGAGCCATGGTTAATATTTGGTATTATGGGTAGCTTAGTAGTGTTTGTAATAGGGCAGAGCCACAGTGGACTGATATGTCCTAAAGGGAAGCCAAATGGCTGCTGGCAGGAGATAGCTGTGTTTGGGGCATGGTCCAGGCTACAACAGGAAGCATCAGAGCTAGCAAGAGTCGGTTGAATGTGTCCTGCTGACAGAGAAGGAGCTAGACTGCAAGCTCCTCTGAAAAGGACTAGCCAGAGGGAACTGGCTGCTTGAACTCTGAGATACGGGTGTGCAATTCATTTTTGTTATCATGATAACAAACATGAAAATTTATATTTTCTTTTTTGTTATTGTAATAATGAAAACTACAAACAATAATCATGAAAACAAAAATGAAAACAAATTTTGTTTTTCAAAGTAATGGGAAAACACTAAAAATATATTTCCAGCTATACTTTTTTGTTTCTTATTCAATTCTGATAAAACCTAGGGAGATTATACCCCAAATAGAGGGCACTATGTGTATGGAAATATTTAATAAAGGAAACCGATTTTATAAGCAATTGAATGTTGTGTTTTTAAGAAAAGCTGCATACACATTCCTGGCTACTTCTTTATCTTACACCTAATATGCATGAAACCTAGGAAGATTATGTCCCTTCCCAATATTACCAACCCTGACAAATTTCAGAAAGGTTGAACAAAGAGTCCTGATGTTATAAGACATTCGCTTTAGAATGCATTTCAGGAAGTAATATTTTTATATGCCATCCTATTTACAAGACATTTGGCAGGAATGTATCCCATTCCATTCCTGTCATGTCTTCAAAACTACAGGACAATTTGATAAAGGACCCCAATTTTATAAGCAATTAAGGTTATCCCCTTGAAGACAATTATTCAGATAAATAGCAGCACATGCAGTGTCAGTCAGAAGCAGGCACCTGGCATGGCAGGGGGAGGGAGGCTGTAGGAGGCAGGGTGGGGAGCAACCCAACAGACTGACAGACACATTCACTGGCTAATTACTGTATGATTCCAGCTTTACAAGACCAATCGGTGGTGGCTTCGAGGCGGGAATAGGGGACGGCCCTGAGGCGGGCATAGAAGGCACAAAACTGGGACTTTGGGGATAGCATTCCAGCAATCAGGAGACATGGGGCATCTTTAGACATAACAAAGATGGTGTGTCAAAACCCCTAAGCACGTGTTTGGCCATTGTGTGTAAGGACAATAGTTCCAACACCAATTTGGCCACCCATTGAACATGTGATGCAAACACCATTGCATCACAAGGACAATTTGCGTGTTCTGGCTGAACTTGTGGCCAAAGTTGTGTCTAATGATATTCTGTGGTATGTTAGCAGGTACAACACTGGGAACAAGGCAGCAGCACTTGCAGGATGAGCTCAGGTGGTGAGCAAAACACTGATTTGTCCCAAGATGGACTGTGTGTCTAAGCAGCACCACATGGTGAACACATAGTCAAACTGGTGTTTATATCAAGTCAAAACACACATTCAGACACCCGTTAACATTATGTCTAAAGACACCCATGGTTTATACATCCAGGCTGGCCAATTATCATCACAATCACAGCCTGCAGCACTGTGACAGAGGACATAAGAGAATCTCTATTGGCTCTTTCCTAAACAGATGCTTCCAACTTCACAGTAACAAGGGGGGTGGGGGGCAGATGTTGAGATGGTCACAGCACAGAATGAGGATATTTGGTTGACATTTCTGCTGGCCAATTGGCATCACAAACCAATCTTATACCACAGTGACACGTAAAAGAATTCCTGGCATAGGCTCATTCTCTGCATATGCTGTGCAGGCATATAAAATTGGGACCCTTTATAAAATCTTTATGATATTTGGCAGTGATGATCCTGAAGGTGTGAGATGCATCCCTGCCAAATTTATGTACACTGGTCGGACTAGAAAGATGCTATAATCAGACATACATTTATAAGTTAATTGCTTAGAACACTAGGACCATTTATCTAAGCCTTTTGAAAGTTGGCATAGATCACAAACTTGGGGATGGGTATATTCTTGCCAAATTTCATCAACATTAGATGGAATACAAAGGAGTTACAGCCAGGAATGTATATGCAGATTTTTGTAAAATAACATAATTCAACTGCTTATAACATGTTATTCCTTTATCCAATCTCTCTGATATTTGGTACACATAATGCCTTCCACTGGAGATACAATTTCTCCAACCATCATCCAAATAGAATGAAATTTTTAAAATTTTACAGCCAAAAATGTGTTTTTCATTGAAACCAATGGAAAGCAAAAATGAAAGCAAAAACAAAAATGAAATTTTGATATTTATGAAAAAAATTATTTACATAATGAAAAAAAAAAATGAATAACATCATGGGTCCCTGGTGCACACCTCTATAGCCAGAGCTGGGGAGCCTAGCTAGAAAGAGTGTACGTTACTAAGGGACTTGCTAGCAGAGTGGCGCTCAGACTGAGAGCCTGACAGCAGATAGGGACTACTTGGAGAGCTTGATGGTGGAGATTTAGAGACAATAAAGAGTCTGTTGAGTTAATTCCCAGACTGAGACTTCTGCTTGAGCCATTATCCTGCAGTAACTTACTTTTGGCCAGACCCACCCTGTTACATCTGGTGGAGAATGTAGGCATGCCCTAACCTTGGCCATTAGACTGAGAGAGAAGGGTGCTTAGACCTGAAATAGGGAGGCTGCTGAAGTCTACCAAGCCAAGGATTCTGCCCTGAGAATGGGGAATTGTTTGAGGAACAGCCTGTGTGTTCTCCCTGAGGGGTCAGGTGAGCCTGAACCAGAAGCATATGTGATGGAGAGGCCCTGCAAGGGAGATAGAGGGACAAAAATGGCTGCTGGAGGAGTGCACCATAGTCAAAGGCCATGGATTACTTTGTGGTGCCATGTGGAGCAGGAGTTGTGAAGTTGTGCTGGAAGTACATCTGAATAATGCATTTCAAGGACAGACAGACAGCACAGGAAAGGAATACAGGGGACCCCATGTGAGGTTTACCCCCAAACTGTGCTATACCTGTGGAGGGCAGGGACACTTACAGCATTGGTGCCCCTCCCACAAGGCAAACAGGAGATTGCAGACTCTGGGTAACTGGAGTTGGGGTTTGGCGGGGTGTCCCTATAAAAGGTACTTAAACCCTGAGGATTATTCCAATTGTGAAGTAACAGGAGTCCTGAGTGGGAAAAACCCTAATGGGGGAATAGGACTGACTGAATTAAAGGCTCCTGTGGGCACTGGGGTATTAGCAGAGTGAGAATCCCAAGAGAGAATAAGGCAGAATAGAGCTCCTAGAATGGAGAAAGGGTGCTGGGTATGTAAAAGTGACTGCACCTAATGTGTGCATGCCCTGAAAGGAGGCACCAAGAGAGAGTGGGAGTTGCTAGGAGGCCAGAAAGGCAATGTTGGGAATGTGCACTGTTTGGCCATGCGAGGCGAACATGCCCAATCCAACAGTCCTTGAAGAAAAGAGAGAGGTTGAAGAAAAAGGCCAAAGAGAGAGTAGAGAGATCAAGGCATCCAGACCAGAATAATGGGGAAAATGTGAGAAAAGATGTTTTCAAATGTTAAAGGGCTGATAAAAGAGAATGAGGCCTTAAGAGGGGAGGCAGAAGGGCTGAAAGTTGTCCAAGAGAAATTAATGGGACAAATGGTAACCCTGGAGGACGAGGTGATTCACCTCAAGGTGGCCCAAGGTAAAGAGGTTGATGAGACAGAACATAAAAAAAGGGGTAGAGAAGCCTGAGGAAGAGGCAATGGATTGTCTGGCCAATGTAGGAGGCCTAAGACGGTCACATGAGGAGGAGGTTAAATTGGAAGATTTAAGTCCTGGAGCAGTCTATAAGGATGTGACTGCTGAAGTATTTAGAGGAGTAAAGCCGTTAAACTACCTGAATAGACAAAGGAGTACAAAACAAGAAGAAGGGAAAGAGGAACCTGGGACTCCACAACACTGGGAGTACAAGAGTGCTGAAGACATGACCGCAGAGGAATTTGAGGAGGTGGTGGGAAAGGCCCAGGAGATGGTGATGTTAATGCTCTAGAGGAAGAAAGGAAGCCCCACAATGGCAGTAAAATGGGTGGTATTAGATGGAGTGAGACTTTCTAATTGGGCTTAATTGAGGCCTGATTAAAAACTGGCTTCTGCCATCATGCAGTTTGCCACATGTTGTGTGTACTGTGGGAGAATAGAAGGGTGAGAGGCTCAAATCGTGAGGCTGAGAGTCTGACTAAATTAAGAGAGATCTGAGAGCTCTAAGACATATAATTGGTGGGAGCCTTCTTGGGTATAGACCCTAAACCCAAGAAAAGGAAAACTTGAGGCTGAGAGCCTGACTAAATCAAGGGAGAGTTGAGAACTCCAAGGAAATGTAATAAAAGGTAGCAATCAAGCTGCTATGCTTTTACCTGTATGTTATTGTTAAGGCCAAGCCTAGGGAAAGACAGCCCTAATTGCTTGAGTCTATTAAAAACTCTTGGTGATAGATTAAGTTTGAACACGTGATTATTGATACTAATTAATGTGAATGAGAAGTCTTTAAGTCAGGTGGAGGAGTACCTCTCTGTGGAGGTGTGCACCAGACACCCGTTCATTATCGTTATTGTTTTTGTTATTAAAAAACTGTCATTTTTGTTGTTAGTAACAAAGTGCCATTTTTGTTATTGATAATGATATTGATTCCCAATTAAGATTTTGTTTTTGGTATCGTTTTTGTTGTTGGTACCCAATAACAATACCCTAAACAAAAACAATACCAACTAGGGGTGGGACACTGGGGAGAATACCGGATACCAGATGTACCGGTATCGGATCTCCCTGGTACCGGATTTACCAGTATCGGCATACTGGCTCTTTAACATTGGCGGCAGTACCGGATTTTTAAAATTGCGGCTATTGACTTCAATGGCCACAATGTAAAAAATCTGGTACCACGGCCAATGGTTAAAATCCGGTATGCCGGTACAGGTAAATATTGGATTTATCAGATTAAGCTGATACACCCAAATACCGGCAATATCGGATCTTGAGGGAACCGGAATTCCCACCCCTACCAAATACCATATATATACGGAATCTAACCTAAACCTAACCTAGTATGTATAAATATATTGCTATCCTATAATCCTAATATATATAATAAAACAGCCTAGTACCTAAATAACTATATAATATCTAATCTATATATACAACTAATATCTAATATCTATATCTAATGTTATCAATATAATATGGACAGGGGGAGACAGATAAGGGAAGGGAAAAGGAAAACTATGAGATCTGTCTGTCTGTACAGGGGGAGACAGACAGGGGAAGGAAACAGGTAAAATATAAGGGTTTAAGGAAAGGCAAGGTAGGGTATGACTGTCTGAGGGCTGGGGAAGATTTTAGTGCAAGCACCAGAGTTCTGTAAATGCAAACTGACAGAGCAAGAGCTAACACAGAACAGGAGTAAAACAGCCTGGCCCTGCATTATAAAGAGTGCAGTGCCCTCCCCGTATCTCCCATGATTGGTTCTGGGAGGCAGGAGGCATTGAGCAATCACAGGGTGCCATGCAACTGGCTGGGACCTGCTTGCGCTGCTCATTGTCCAGAGATACATCCATCAGATCCTTGCTGACTGCTCTCCCCTCCCATCACAGGCCCAGTTCAAGAGTTCAGCACGGTTTCTGGCTCAGAGATGTCTGCTCTCTCCTCCCCTCTTCACATTTTCACTCCAAAAACAACTGCCAGTCAACAGTGAAGTGAATAATGAAAATGACAGTTGTTATTGGTTTTGTTATTATTTTTGTCATTATGGTTATTGTAATAATGATAAAGAAAACAAAGATGTCATTATCGTTATCAATATAACAAAAATAAAGTGCAACCCCCTACCTCTCTGGCAGGAATACCCAGTGGCACGGGCCGGCTGTGAAGGGCAATGGGAGGCCGAATACAGCATTAAAGCCCAGGTTTGGGGTATTAGACTTCGAGAGCGTATTGGAAATATCTAATGTAGTGTGAAAAATGATGTAACCTCTGCCCTATATGCTGTTTTCCAGCCGAGGTTTACCTCTGATAACCCCATCTAGGAGAAGAGGTATGTAACAGGGCAGAGCCACAGTGAACTGATATGTCCTAAAGGGAAGGCAAATGGCTGCTGGCAGGAGGAAGCTGTGTTTGGGGCATGGCCCAGGCTACAACAGGAAGCATCAGAGCTAGAAAGAGTCAGTTGAGTGTGTCCTGCTGACAGAGAAGGAGCTAGACTGCAAGCTCCTCTGAAAAGGACTAGCCAGAGGGAACTGGCTGCTTGGACTTTGAGATAGCCAGAGCTGGGGAGCCTGGCTAGAAAGGCTATAAGTTACTAAGGGGCTTTCTGGGGGAGCAGAGCCCAGACTTTAGGGATGGGACACAGGGCCTAATTTTGGTTTTGGTTTTATTTCGATTTCGGATTCTTGAATTTTGGTAAATGTGTTGATTTCGGTTTTGGTTTCAGTTCTTGGTTCTTTTCCCCCTTGAAGTCAATGGGAAAGAGAATCAATGACCACCCGAAAGGGATCCAGGACTGAACAAAGCCCCTGGCGGGCCATTCCATCCCATCCCATCCCCACCACCCCATTCCTGACCCCGGAGGGTGGGGGTGGGGATCCATATCCCCAACACACCCACCCACTGGGGCCTGGCTTACCCCCCCATTCCCCGGGCCCCTGCACTTACTGCCACTGGTATGGATTTGGAGGATGGGAGTGGGCCAGTGGCTGGGCCCCATGCAAGCGCAGAGAACAGCTGCCCTCTTCCAAAATGGCACCCACGCTGCCGGCACCATTTTGGATAAGGGTTTCATATGTGCAGAATGGACTCAGTGGTCATTTTATGCACGTGTGCTGCTGCTCTGGCAGCGTTTTCTTCCTTTGGACCAAGCAAGAAGAGGAGACGGCCCAGTGGCCTGGAAATGGAGCTGGCTCCTGCCACCGTCCAGCAGCAGAGGAGGCCCTGCCACCAGCAGGGGAGTCAGCGGCCCAGCCAGCAGTCCACCCCCATCCTCCGGACCAGGGGCAGTAAGTGCAGGGCCCTGGGGGAGTAAAGCTGGCCCCGGTGAGGTGGGGATGGGGCTGTTAGGGCTATGGATCCCCACCCTCACCCTCCAAGGCTGGGAGTGGGCCCCAGGGAATGGGGGTTGGAGTGCAGTCCCTATTGCTGTGTACCCCAGCCTCTTGCATTTGTTTCAATCGTTGCTACTTCAGGTTGCAATCCTGAAGCCACTTACTCTGGACTCGGAGTAGTCCCATTAGTTTTAATGAAACTACTCTGAACTAAGTTGTTTTAGGATTACATCCTTATACTATAGGAAGTATGTGTTTATGCTTCATTTTTTAAAATAAACTCAGTGAAAAATAGAGCCAAGGACTCAAACAAAAAAGGTTCAAAACTTATGCCACAGTAACTATGCTACAGCTTTTTAACAGATAGCCTTGTTTCCTAATAGTATTTGAAGCCGAGGGAGTCAAATGTGGCGTATGTGAGGGGAAAATACTTGTGTGTGTGAATGGTTTTGAAATTCAGGTTCTGTTTTTGAAATCACCTGGATTTTTTAAAAAAATGTGCACAATGAGACAACAACTTGAAACACATTTGTGGAAGACTGAGTCCTGTTAGTGAAATTTAGGCTGGGGGACTGGTAAACCTGTCCTGAGGGGGATGGGGGCTCTAGAGGATGTGCTTTGATGCAATGAGCACTGGAGCCAACAGAAAGACTTCAGTGGATATTTGATCAATTCCTTAATCCTCATGCTTGTCTCTGTAGTCAGTGTTTCAGTGAATGAGGAACAATTAGGTGCCAAGAGAATTTGATAACATTGCCAAATCCCATGAAGATTTAAAACCTTCAGATGTTTAAATAGAAAAGGCAATTTACATTAAACAGTTAAACCATTATTTTATTTGGCTTGGTTTCAATTGGTGTCTCCCATGTGAAGAGTGTACTTGGGGGGGGGGCGGGGGGGGCAACCAGTTGCCATCTAGAGCAATGTTTAGTTAGATTAATCTAAATTTAGGTAGATTAACCCCTGGAGCTTCACCAAAGTCAGAACCTGGCCATATCCCAGAGGCAAGGTAAGAGCTACATATTTGGCCAGGCACCTTACCTAGCAGGGAGAGAGAAGGTTTGGGGGTAGGAGTAGTTTTAATTGGGGTTTTAGATAGTTTGATATTTTTACTGAGTTTCATATTTCTCTCTGTGTTTTTATGTTGTAAGATGCCCTGAACTTTTGGAGAAGAGTTGAGTATAAACCAGATAAATAAATAAATAAATAAATAAAGTAAATTATCTTAGAAAACTGCATTTTACTCATAAAGGTTTTTTTTTAAATTAAAGCAGAAACTTTGGGCTTTGGCAACAATTAAGAGGGAAATCTGGAGAAAAAATAGCCAAATTCATATAAATCAATACAATAAAAAGATAATGTTTCTTTAGTAGAGCTAATTATTAGTAGAGATAATTATAGTTTATTAAAGCATACGTTCATTGTAACTACTTATAATATAACAATGTACAAGTATTCTGATTAATTTATTAATTGTTTAATGATATCTGTTGAATAAAATTGTTTTTAATATTTCAGAGAAATGATTGCACCTGTAGCATTGAGATTATGACAATTATCGCAAACTTTTTTACTTCATTGTAGCTTATTGGGGGGTGGGGTGGGGAGTAAAAATTATGATATGTGAAATTTTAAACAGATGAATAATAAAATGGTTTGACATTGCAATAACAATACAAAAACTGCACTTATTCCATGGCAATTGTATGTTACTAAATAACACTGCTAAGTAAAACGATGCAGATTTCATAGAATTCAAGGTAAGAATGGTCCACCAGATTATCTAGGCTGACCCACTACACGACACGCCCTTAAATCTTCCCCACCCCCAAATAAAGCCCCATATCTTACAGTATGTAAAGATTATAAACCCTCGAAAAACTAAACTATCGTGTTCCAAAGGAGGGACCAAGGTGCACCAGTCTCAGATGCCCCTAGCAGGAGGTTAATTTAGGTACTTAATCTACCTTAATTTAGACTAATCTACCTAAACTAAGTAGGTTATTGCCCCCCACAAATGTCATATCACAACTATTCCATAACTTCACTTTTGTAATTGTTAGAAACCGTCTTCTAATCTGCAACCTAAATTCATGGTTAGTATAGATCCATTTTGTCTGGTGCCAATGTTATAGGGTGGTGCAAGACAATAATTTGAAAATTAGTGGGTAGGAGTGTTTTATTACTACAGAAAGTTGTTTAGGTGTTGGCAAAAGGAGTTCTAGAGTTATAGGACTATGAAATTAAAGGACTAAAATAAAATAAAATAAAATAAAATAAAGTAAAAGCTTATAATGCTTTCTGTTCCAAGCTGGCACAACAGTAAAAGAGCCTGTGAAAGTGAAAATGGACAGATAGACTCTTTAGAGTCAAGACTTTCACCCTGCAAATTCTTTGGCTTGATGTGATTAATAATGTTTAACTTATTATAGCTTCCAATCACCCATGGCATAGGGTGTTAACAAATGACAGTAACCACACTGGAATAATTACATATGCATGTTGCACTCACCCGCATTTTGTGAATCTAATAAATGGCCACCTGTTTTCGTGGGTATGTTTGCTTTGGCATCCACCCACTGAGCTTCTCTTGCCTGTACCCAGACTGGTATCTCACCCCACCTTACAGTTTTCGCCCTTCATGCTCTGCATTGTGGGGATTTTTTGTGGCATCCCCTGGAAAGAAGAAAGAGCTCAGATGATCCCTGAATTTCCAGGGAGCAGTTTATCACATCATAGTGATGAACGCCTCTACCACTCACATTCACTCCTTTTATCAACAGCCAGCGACATTGCCAAGTTCAAAGTGCTGTTATTTTATTTTATGGTAACCTGCTATACATCAGGCAAAATCTGGAGTGCTAATTTGGGATCTTGCCACTCCCCAAGTTCAAGCAGTCGGCAATAGTGAACCCTTCTAAATGCTATTGCTTTGTGTGGCACATTTCCCCTGTCCACCCACCAGGTCACTGCTGGTTCTAAAAGATAGGCCCTTTTCACACAAGATGCCCACCCCATGCCCATGCAGATCAGCTGTGTGGGCATGGGGGGGGAGGAGGGGGCACCTGTGTAACTGCCACGGCAAGTGGGTGGGGATGCATGTGCGAGCCTGTGCTCCTCCCATCTCCACCCACCTCAACCCATCGCCCATGCATGGAGTAACTGGCGACAATGGAGGTAGCTCCATGCGTGGAGATGGGTGGCCATTGGTGTGCACCTGTGTAACACCCGCCCCCCACTGCACCACACTGTGGCACACACCCATCCCCCTCCCCACTATGGCCCATGTAAAATGGGCCATAGACAGCTGATGGTGCACTGGGTTGGAATTGTTTTGCCTGTACCCAAAAACATGACAGCAGGCCAAATGATGTGAAGGAGACAGCTTTGCAACAGACTTAGGCCTCTTTTAGACGAACGGTCAGGGAAGCATGTTCTTCAGTGCGCCGGGAGGAAAAACCACATGGGGTGTGTTTATACGCACCAGAAGTGGCCACCCTCCATAAGAATTGGCAGTGCATGCGGCTTCCAGCAGCCTCTTTGAAGACGCATTCTGAAAACCTTGATATCGGGGTTTCCAAAATGTGTCTTCAAAGAGGCTGTGGAAGGCCGCATGCGCCAGCGATTCCTATGGCGGGCGGCCACTTCCAGTGGGTGTAAATACACCCCATGTGGCTTTTCCTCCCGGCGCATTGAAGAACAAACTTCCCTGGCCGCTCGTCTAAAAGCAGACGTGGTTAGGACAAACAGTGGGTGATTTAGATTTCACAATAGCCCAACATGGGCAGTCCTGAACAGCTAGCTATTTTTTCTCCCACAGTGGCTACCAAGGAGTTTTTGTGTTGGTGGGAGGGAGGAGGGGGCTTACTGGTCCCAGGGAGTGCTGGGGAGCAGAGGCAGAAGAAGCCACTCCCTGCCACCTGGCACAGCAATTCAACAGGTGGTGGGCGTACATATGGGGCTTTCGAAGTCCGCTCCACACCACTGCTTAAGCTGCTGTTGCTCGTGAGGCACTGCCTGGGGATTGCCTTGCTTGCACTGTGAGCCTGATGGGCCGAGTCACTCTTGTGTGGGAGTAGCTACATAGCTACAATGCACTATGAAACGGGGGCAGTTTTTAGACATGACAGTAACTCTTCACTTTTAAAACCAGTAATGCTAGTAGCAAAATTACAGGCATTAAATGTAATTCTGCAGGCAATTAATTTGTATATGCCCTGAGGCAAAGAAAAAGGGCTGGGCCACCCACCGGGCCGGATATTCAGGGCAGAGGCCCTTGGGGTTAGCCCCAAAAGATCCACACGTCCCCATGGTGTTACACCCCAAAAGCTGAGCTTCCCACGGCTCCTGCTCCCCACTAATCTTGTTGGAAAATAGGATCAGGATCAAGGAAACAGGAGTGCTGTGTCCCAGCCGTGGGCTTGCAGTGTGGGTGGGACACAGCACTCCTGTTTCCTGCCAAACAATGGTCGAATGGAGAACAGGAAAGAACCCCAATCACCTGCACTGGAATTTGCAATGGTGGGCGAGGGACAGGCAATACTCATGCTGTGTCTTTAGACATGGGGCAACTTTAGACACCAATTTGGCCACCCGTCGAAGACGTGATGTGAACACCATTGCATCACAAGGACAATTTGTGTGAACACGTGGCCAACGTTGTGTCTAATGATATTGCCCGTCATCTTAGCAGGTACAACACAGAGAACGAGGCGGCAGGATTTAGATGTGACATTTAGTGCGTTAAAGCCAGTTGTGCATTCTTTTAGAGCCGCAACTTAAATACCTCGATGTCGAGGTATTTCAATCAATCAATCAAATTTTAATGTATACCCCGCACTCTTTCGCCAAAGGCGACTCAAGGTGCCTTACAAGATAATACATACTTCATAATACATAATAATACCCCCAAAAATGGTGCACCAATGCACCAAAACAATTCAAAAATCCAACAACAACTAATGTACTTCCCTTTCCCTATTGTTCCCTTTTCCTATTGTTCGAGCACTGCCCCCCGTCTCACCGGGAGGCAACACCCCCCCCTTCTCTCCCCGGGGAATCTCTCTCTCACCGAGAGTCCCCATTCCCTATTAGTCGGGCACTGCCCCCCCCTCATGGGGAGGATTCACCCCCACCCACGGGTCACCCCCATACTCTCAGCAGGAGGGTTGACCCTTACCTCCCTAACCCAGTCCCCTTACCCTCCATCCTCATATGGCATGTGCCTAATCCCACCCCCCAAAACCCCTTAAAAACACAAATTTCAAAGCCAAAAAATGAAAACCTCCCACCCCCAGTGCAGCTGGTCTCAGTCTATCCGAGACTCACCCAACATCGTGGCCACCATGGCTCCCACAAACGGCCCGACGAACGGCCAACACCCTTTGGGTGTTGCCCTTTGGGCTGGCGCCCCCAGGGTCCAGCCCTTGCAGATATACCTGTAGAGGGGAGAGGAGAGGAAGGGAGTCAGGTGGCATTTAATTTGTGGCTTTAAAAGAATGTGCGACTGGCTTTAACACGTGAAATGTCACGTCTAAATCCCACACGCATCATATTTACACGCATGATTTTATGCAGCATGTTCACCACGCATGTCTAAAAGTGGCCCTTGATATGAACACCGGTTTGACCCTGTGTTCACCATGTGGTGTTGCTTAGACACACAGCCCATCTTGGGGCAAATCAGTGTGTTGCTCACAACCCGATCTCAGCACACAAGCACTGCCACCTCATTCCATGTGTTGTATCTGCCAACATGCCACACCATATCATTAGACACAACATTGACCACGTATTCAGCTGGGACACACAAATTGTCCTTGTGATGCAATGGTGTTCACATTGCGTGTTCAACGGATGTTCAACTGGTGGCCAAATTACTGTTGGGATTGTTATGGTGCTTACACACAATGGCCAATCACATGCTTAAGAGTTTTGGCACCCGATCTTTATGTCTAAAGACACCCAAAACACCGAAGGCGAGCCCAACTCAGAAAGATACAGTCAATGCCTTCAGCCAGCAAGGTTTTAGTGGCCATATCATTTCCTTTTAAAATTCAGGGCATGTGCTAGTTGCCAATAATTCAGTGACCTTATTACATCAAAGGGTAAAAACAGACATGCCGGGACCTCTTTGGCCCAGGACCTGGCGGCATGTGTAACCACATACCAACAGATGTCCTGGGTGGTGTTGGGGCTAGCCTGAGCTGTGACCTCTGGAAAACTTCTGACTGACCAGGCCAAAGTGGTCCAGAGCAGGCTAAAATGGCTGAGCATGTCAGCGCGGTTGCAACTTTCCCAGTCCACTGGGGGCCGCCATGGCCAACAGCCATGGTTGTGCCTCATTGGCCACCATGAGTGTCCATCATGGAAGGGGGTGGGGTGCTGTGAGTACAGCATGGGCAGGGCCACCCCACCCACTTCTTGTGCTCCCAGCCATACCCATAAGAGAAAGAAGAGCTCAGATGAGTGAATGAGTTAGGGTGGGACAAGTTTCATATACTACTATTACTTATTTCTATTGCGCTACTAGGCCTACGCAGTCACAAATTTTCAGAGACAGGTCCCTGCCCAGTGGGCTTACAGTCTAGTATGGACAAGGGTGAGGGGAACACAGGGACAGACAGACAGACAGACAGACACACACACACATATAATGAGTAGTAGACGGGTAGACTGGGTCCAGGGTACCTCAGTGGTCAGGATAATTTTCCTACAGCTTCCTCCCAAGGGAGTTTTCACTATATACATTTGTTTTTCATTTTTTCAGTTAATAATTCTGACTTACTACCAGTCAAAGGAAGGGCCCTGTGTGTGCCCTGCAAGTTTCCATACTCTCACCAACAGAAGTTGTTCCATAAGTTGGTCATCTGAGCTACTTTGTGTCCATCTCTTATATGTCTCCATCTCTACGCTACATGTCTGAGGAAGGGCTCCGTGTGGCCCCAAAACTTGCTTATCCCCAACAACAGTTGGTCCAATAAAAGATATAATTCGAACCACTTTGGCCCTTTTTAAAATGGGTCACGGCTGGGGGGCAGTCCGTGGGTACACCAATTTGGGGGCAATGCAGGGTGTGGGTGCACATGGATGCACACCCATCCCTTCTGCATCCCCACACATGCCCCCTCACAGAGCATCCAGCGTTTTCACCGCTTGCTTGCTGCAGGGGCACTGGATGAAGGTGGGTGGGGATGCAAATTACACAGGAGCATGCATGCATGCCCACCCACCTGCCGTCACTTTACACACAAGACACACGCATGCATGGTGTGGACATGCACGGGTTCATCTCATTGAAAAAGGGTCTTTGTCTCTCTCTTATATTTGAAACCAATATCTGTAAATAATGTTATACCATCTGATTTCTTTCTTCATGATTGGACTCAGGGTTAGGCTCGATGAGATCTGGGCATTCAGTTGCTCATACCTGTCACACAGCGTTCACAGTAAAGCCCATAGATTACATGAAGCACCTAACCTGGCAGGATTGGCCCCCCCATTAGCTAGATCTCTGGATACCAACTTGTGAACAGGGTCATAAAAACAGCCTGATCACTTCATGGGAAATGTTGATAACAAAGGTTGCTAACACACTGCATTTTGTTATCTCTTTGGGGTTAAATTACTCCATTCATTCTGAGTTTGCAGACAATGAGTGCAGGTCAGGAACAGCAGAGTAATCCTTTTACTCTGCCCATCTGAAATGACATTGGAATGAAGGAGGACTTTTTAGGGAGGTATCAGCTTCCATGGCAAACTCTATAAACATGCACACACATTTCTAGCTTAGTAATTGTAACTCCTATTCATTATAAAGCAAAGCAACCATTCTTGTCACCTTAGTAAACAGATGAAACAGCTACTGCCCATGTATATGAGTTCTCTTCCTGGGAGTTATTTACTTTATAGTTGTACCAATTCCTTAAATAAAAAAGGTGAACAACATTTACATTGCATTACAGCATAGCTCCAAATATGAGATGACTTAAAAAGTGACAACGCTCTGCATGACTACAGATTTACTTCCTTCAGATTTAGGGTTTCAAGCCACCTTTGATTTAGTCAGTCTAGGGCTGAAATAAGAATCCATTTGATTCTCATGAGAATCTTGTGAGAGTTGAAAAACCCTAGCAAGATCTCAGGATGATCTCGCGAAGGGTTCTGAGAATTTCACACTGTGCATGCACAAAATGACCACTATGACCATTTTCTGCATGCGTGGTCCTTTCCCAAGGTGGTGTGGGCAGCATGGGTGCCATTTTGGAAAAAGGAAGCTGTTCTGCATGTGTGCAGACAAGCTGCCTTTTACCAAAATGGAGCTGATGCTGCCTGCACCATCTTGGAAAAGGGCCCCACATGCACAGAATGGCCACATTGATCATTTTGTGCATATGTAGTGGGTTTTAAAAAAAAATTAAATTGAGAAATAAATCGTTGATTTCATCGATTCCCATTTCTATCTCAGTTCTCATTGAGAAGCCTGATTCTTGGTGAGAAAATATCAAGATGGAATTTCAGTTCTCATGGCTCTCTGGCAGACACACAATGGAGGTGCTTTGCCTTCCCACTACAGTGGTTTCCAAAAATCAGGGAGAGGATGTTCGACTGTTCTCAGCAAAATGACTTCAGTGGAAGCAAAGTAAAGACACTGTAGAATGCTTTTTAAAATTCCACCTGAAATAACATGGGAATGAGAGATGTGATATTTGTTCTCTCCTTGCATCCATGGCACCTTTCCAACCCCTGTGCTTTCCAGTCTTTATAACTCTTCATCTCTAGTTCACTCTGTTGACTGAATATATAAGTTGTATATAACTGGGAATGTAATAATAACAGGTGACTTCAACTACCCCAATATTGACTGGGTGAATGCCTCCTCGGGGCGGGATGTGGAGGTAAAATGTTGGGATGCCATAAATGACTGCTTTTTAGAGCAATTGGTTCTGGAACCAACGAGGGGAGCAGCTACTTTAGATCTAGTCCTAAGTGGCACACAGGAACTAGTGCAAGGAGTAAGTGTGGCTGAGCCACTAGGCAATAGACATTATAATATAGTCAAATTTGACATAGTTGTTGTAGGGAGAAAGTTAATTAAAAGTACAGCACTGGCTTTTAACTTTAAAAAGGGAGACTATGCCAAACTGGGGAAGCTAGTTAGAAAGAAACTAAAAGGCACAGTTGAAAGGACTACATGTTTGCAAGAGGCATGGAGGCTGTTGAAAAGCACCATCTTGGAAGCCCAGATTACATGCATCCCACAAGTTTAAAAAGGTAGCAGGAGGACTAAACGTCTACCACTGTGACTAAATGGA
>QEPC01014195.1:3359825-3372665 GCA_003113815.1 Sphenodon punctatus
CCCCCCAGGGATCACCCCTACTACAGTGCATAGCTTGCGCGCCGCTTACCTTGCGGAGCTCCGGCGGCGGCGGGCGGTCCAGAGGCCTCAGTGCCGGCTGTGGCTGCCGGCGTCAGTGACGCTCTAGGCCTTCCGGGGAACTTCCGGGTTTCGGTACGCCCGGTACAGGCATTATCGGATACCGGATTTTACCGGTTTCCCACCCCTAGTGTCTGAGATGTACGTCCTAAGCTGTTGCACCAGATGTAATTGGCGAAATGCTCCCCTCACCAAAGCTGCCAGCTGGACATCCAAGCAGAGCTGCGGATCCAGGGGCTCCCCCAAACTACAAACCTGAGGGACCAATGCAGACCCCATCAATGATGGGTGCAATTACTCCCTCGGGCCCTCTCACCAACATCACCTCCGTCTTGTAGGGATTCAGTTTCAAGCAGCTCGCCCTCATCCAGTCCCCCATAGCTGCCAAACACTGGATAAGCACAGAGACTGCCAGGCCTGGGTCAGCTGAAAAAGAGAGGTACAGTTGGGTGTCATCTGTATATTGATGATGCCACACACCAAACCCTCTGACAACTTCACCCAAAGGCTGCATGTACACACTGAACAGGATGGGGGAGAGAATAGAACCTTGCGGAACTCCACGTGAGGTTCCAGGGAAATGATGAACAATCACCCAGCACCACACTTTGAGTTCTCCTGACCTGGAAGGACCAGAACCATTCAAGAACAGTTCCACCTACCCTGGCTAGGTCCCACAAAACGGTCACCAACAACTCAGGGTCAAGGGTAACAAATGCAGCCAAGAGATCTAACAGGATCAAAAGGGTTGAACGACCATGGTCCATCTCACAGAGGAGGTTGTTAACCAAAGCCACAAATGCAGTCTCAGTGCCATAGGCCAGATGAAAGCCAGACTGCAAGGGGTCCATAAAACTAATTTAGTCCAGATACCCCTTAAGCTGCTGAGCCACAACCTGCTCAATAACATTCCCTAAAAAGGGAAGGTTCGAGACTAGCCAATAGCTGGCCAGGGAGTCAATGTCCAATGACTGTTTCTTGAGCAGAGGCCGCACCACCACCTCCTTGAGGCAGCCCAGCACTCTGCCCTCCCTAAGGGAGGCACTGACTACCCCAGTCAACAACGGCCCCAACGTCTCCCGGCTGGCTTTAACCAGTCAGGACAGGCATGGGTCTAGTTCACAATAGGTGCTCTGTCAGCCCCAAGTACATCCCCCGCATCAGTGGACAACACCCACTGAACCCAATCCCATAATCCAGAACAATACGGGACTTCCATCACCTTCGATTCTTCTACTGCCACAAGCATGGTGTCGAAGTCGTGGTGAAGTCAAGCAATTTTATCCACAAAAAAGGCAGCAAACAAGTCACAGCGAGTACTGAAAGATTCCAGTTCCAAGCCAAGGGTGACCGGACTGACCAGCCCCCTCACCACCTGGAAAAACTCAGATGGATGTGACTTTGTGGATGTTATGACAGCAGCAAAGAATTGTTTCTTTGCTGCTCGCACAGCCATGACATAGTTCTGTAACCTGACTCTATGCCTCAGTTGGTCAGCTTCAGCATGAGAACAGCACCACCATCACTCTAACCGCTGCCCTTCTCGCTTCATCTGTTGCAGGTCCTCTGTAAACCAGGGGTCCTGCGTTGTCGGTGATTAGGGAGAGGATGCGTAGGAGCCGTGCAATCAATGCCATCAGTTAGTAGAGTATTCCAAAAAGCCACAAGGTCATTGATTGAACGGTCATCAAGAACAGAGGGTAATTTCCCCCAGACCATTCCGGAACCTCTCTGGTTCCATAAGTCTCCGGGGACGAACCAACCGAACTGGTTCCACACCTTTCCTGGGCAGGCATGTGCCAGGAGACAGGCCTGGAGGAGATAATGATCCACAACAAGGACACTGCTGACACCTCCCTCACCAACAGGTCCCTTGCCTCAAGGCCTGTGCAAAATATCAGGTCGAAGGTATGTCCTCCATCATGGATCGGGTCGATAACTAGCTGAGACAGTCCCATGGTTGCCATGTGCCATGAACTCACACTCTGCCCCCCCACCCAAGGCTGGTGTCAGCGTGAATGTTGAAGTCGCCCAGGACCACAGTCCTTGGGGACCACAAGACCACCCAGCATTGTATACATATGATTAGGATTATTTTCCTCTACGTGCATCATTTTGTACTTGTCAACATTGAATTTCATCTGCCATATTGTCCAGTCACCCAAGATCATCTAGGCATTCCTCACAGTCCATGTTTGCCTTAACAACCTTGAATAACTTTGTGTCATATGCAGATCTGATCATCTCACTCTTTATCCCCTTTTCCAGATCATTAATAAATATATTAAACAACACTGTAATGAGAAGATATGACTATTCAAAATACATGAGAAGAGCAAGAGGCCTCCTGCCAATGTCTATCTAGCTCTCAGTATTTCTATTTTGTAATTATTATTTTGTTAAATATGCCTATTCCAGAGTTTCAATCCAGACATGAGGAAGACATTGGGTAATTTCAGACGTTACGTTTTCGGCATTCACCACCTCAGTCAAACACGGGCGGTGATGAAAGAGTCGTGCATGTCTGTTGGCTCGCATCCAGATGTTCACCACAGTCAAACGCAGGCCGGGGTGAATCTAATCACGCTTCGTGAGGTCGGGGCGGGAGGAGGTCCAGAAGTGTGGTGAATGTTCACCACGGCAGGGGTGAATGAAAAGTAACGTCTGAAGGGAAAACCCCGACCGTGGTGGAAGGAAATGACCATGGGCTGTGGTGATGGCATGCAGCGCCGCTGCCAGGCAACCAACAACAAGCAGCACACAGAGGGAGATTTAAAGGGCAGGCAGCAGTAGGGGAAGGTGTCAGAGTAGTCGATGGAGAGGAGGGAGGAGGAAAACGAGTGGAGGATGGAGCAACAGGGTGAGGAGGAGGTGCAGCAGCAGCAGCAGCAGCAGCAGGAGGGGGAACCCGGCCCAGTGGGGGACACCCAGAAGGACACGGGGCCACCCTGGAAGAAGGTAGGGGGTGCATCTGGGAGCGGGCAGGTCAGAGCCGGGGAGAGGAGGGGCACAGGATGGAGGGAGGGACCACAGCCACCAGGAGCCTAACCAGCAGCCCCCATCGTACCCCCAAATAGACCAGAAAGAGGGCATGTGCCTCGGAGGAACCCGAGGCCGGAGGGAGCCAGGGACAGGCAGCAGCCATGGAGGAGGAAGAGACAGCGGAGGGGCCAGTGCCCAGGCACTGGTACCACAGGGGAGGGTCAGTGGGGGCTCCAGGAGACCCACGACCTCATAGCTATCTGGGCGACACCCAAGCCGAGCTGGCTGTCAACACCCGGAACGAGCAGGTATTCACCCAGATAGCCACGGAGATGTGGGAGACCGGATATGACCGAATGCCCACACAGTGCCAGACTAAAATAAAGGAGCTAAAGATGGGGTACAAGGACATCACTGACAACAACCAGTACTCTGGGTGGGTGACACGGGTCTCCCCCTACATGGACGCACTGAGCCGGGTGCTGCACTGCAAAGGCTCTGTAGTGGCCCAGCACCTGGTAGGAGGGGGCACCCAGGAGGAGCGACCCATGGAGGAGGACCCCCCCTTGAAGCCAGAGACCACTGGGCAAGGTCGGGCACTGGGCACAGAAGCCACGGAGGGGATGCCAGGGACCTCAGGCACATGCGCCCGATACCCCCCCAGTGGACTCTGAGGAGTTAGAGGGGGAGGAGAAGACCGTCACCCTGCACCTCATGGCATGCCGACCTGGAGACCAGGCAGACACCAGTCCCAGCGATCGACCGGCCTTGGAACGAATGGACACAGAGGGAGCAGGTACGGGCAATGCAGGGCACACACACGAACCCCAAGGGAAGGGGGGGGAAAGGGGGTGGAAGGGTATGGCAGCCATCCCTCCCCCATGGTCCAACAGGCAGGAATGGGGCATGGGCAGAGGGAGCTGCACAGGGGCCAGTGGTGCCCATCCCGGGGGGAAGAAGCACCCAGAGCATGGAGATGGGAGGGGGGCAGGGGAACGGCACCCCACATGATGAACTGACCCCTTTATCGCCCCACAGAGTCACACCGGTGCACGGGAGGGCCGTGGCCAGGGGCCACCAGTACTGCCGGCCCAGAGGATGCGGGAGCGCCGAGCACGGGTGCACAGGTGCCGTGAGGAACACGCACAGGAGCTGGTCACCACCAGCACATGACAAATGGAGGAGATGCTGGAGGCTGTCAACTGGCTGGAGGAGGGGACAACGAGGACCCTGCTACAGGTGGAGGGGAGGGACCGGGTGCTTGTGACGGAGATGCGGAAGGACTGGTGGCTGATGAGGCGGGACATGAACTGCCAACTGGAGGCACTCCAGGCCCAGGAGCTCGGCCAGAAACTGCACCACTCCCTGGAGCAGGGCACATCCCTCCTCCTGCAGGCCGGGGCCCTGAGTGCCTTCATAATGGCATCAGCCAAGCCAGGTTCCGTGCCAGCGCCCAGACCCATGCCCCATCCACCCCCACCAGCCATACCATAGGTCCTGCCAGCGCCACCACCCCCGCCTCCTTAACAGCATCAGGGACCACGGATCCAGGAACCTGTTCCCACAGGCAGCCAGGCCCCAGTACAGCCACAGGTGATGCGGGGGGACAGGGGCCCCTTGGGGGTGGCGGTCGGGGGGCAGGGGCAGGGTCACCGGCCCTGCTGACTGACAGCACCTCCTTCTCCACTTTGGACGAGGGGGGGGTCAGTTGTCTTGGCCAACCCTGTTGGAAGGGGAAGGGGCCGGCCTAGGGGCAGCAGGGGACGGGGAGGGGCAGGGGCACGGCAACATAGGGGATGGAGAGGGGTGGGTGTGTCCGGTACCACCGCGGAGGGTGGGATGGGGGAATGGCACGAGGGCACACAGGTGTACCAGGGTATGGGGCGGGACTGGGGGAGCACAATAAATGGTCTTATGCACACCTAACTGTGCCCGAGTGCTTAATTTCCTACAGGTGCATACCCCATCCCCGGCCTCGCAGACATCCCACACCAGGCATGACATGGTTGTGTGCCCCACCCCAACGTAACGGCTATGGTCCGACATTGTGGGTATCCTGTGCAGCCCTCCCGGGGATCGGACCCTGGCCCCCAGGCCGTTTCTCTTCCCTGTGCATGCGCGTGCTGTCGTTTCTATCTCCAGTAGCAGGTGTGTATGTGTGGGGCTGTCCGACCTTGCATGCCATCCACTGTGCGCAGCCCACTCCCTTCTCATCCCTCCATAGTGGCCCCATTGTTCACATCCTGCCGTTATCTGTCGGCCCTGGCTGCCCCTGGCTGCCTGTCCAGCCCGCCGGCCCCGCATCCCATACTGACCCCACAGCCGCTGCGGCTCAGACCCTCCAGGAGCTGTACCATGGCAGCTGCATCTCAGCCCGAGGTCCCGCTCGGAGGCTCCGGGGGCTCTGTCTGAGCCTGGACCACCTGTGAGAGCATGTCCCTGTGCAACCTGTGGCATACGCCCATCGTTCAGCGCAGCCTGCGCTCCTTGCCCACCCAGCTGGATGCCTATTGGTGCCTGAGCTTTGGTATGCTGTGCTTGGGCTATGTCGCGACCGCTGGTGACTGCCGCATGCACTGTGAGGAACTGGGGCTCGTCCCCTTCCCTGAGGGGTGTCTACCAGACACGCTGAGGGGCCTAGCGATGTGGAGTCCTGCTGAGATGGCCTCCGCTCAGTCTGTAGGTGCCTTCCCGGGATATGTGACCTGCCTTTGTGAGGGTGGCCCTGCCGTGTCCGTGTCCTACTTCATCAGTGTGCAGAGTGCCCGTGGGTATCCGTGCTCCCACGGGGCTGCCTACTACCATCTGCTGGAGCTGTCCCACCTGCCCTGGCTCCCTGCGCCCAATTATGGCTTGCCCCCCCCCCCGGGTTGGAGCTGGCAGCCCTGTCGGAGGTGTGCAGCCGCACTGATGTGCAACTCAGGATGAGCTGTGCAGATCCCTTTGAGGCCTTCTACCTGATCTGCTTCCACATGGCCGGGCACGGCTTCTGGCAGGGACTGTGGCAATGGCCCCGCTATGTGCACCTGCTGTCTGCCCCCTCCGCCCGATGGCAGCCCCTGAAGCTGGGTGTAGGGCGCTCCAGGCCCATCTGACATCCGGCTGCCTCCTCAGCACCTTCGTTCCGTCTGTGGCCTGGGTGCTCACACCAACGCCTGCTGCCTCTTCAGGATGGCTGGACCCCCTGGGATCTGCTGCTGCCCGCCTGCCCGTCGACCCCTCACCTGGGACCTGCCGTTGCCGCCCCGGAACCCTCCATGTGGCCTCCGTGGTGGGCCATTGTACTGGTTCCCTCCCTCCCAGACTGGCCCCCATGCCTCCCTGCTGCTGCCTTCTCCCGCACCCTGGCCCCACGCGCTCCCGCTCATCATGGCTCTGCACCTGGCCGGTGCCGCTTGTGTCCTTAATAAACACCTTTTGCGCTTCACTGTGCCTTCTGTTGCCTCCTGTCTCCTTGGGCTGCTAGGTCCCCCTTCCCCTTGCCCGCTGGGCTCCTGCCCCCTCCTCCTCCTGCTGAGCTGGCCATGCCATTCCCTCGCCACCCCCCACCTCCTGTGCATCTGACTGGCCGTGGGGTTCCCTGTCTCCCCCCTGGTGTGTGCCTCCCTCTGTCCTACTTCTCGGCTCCCCTTTGTTGTGCGGGTGTGCTGCTTTGTTTGTGTGTGTGCATTTCGCGTTTTGAAGTGCGCGCACCTTCTGTGTGGCTGATGTTTGTGAGCGCTGCTCGCGCTGCAGCTCCCTCCACCCCATCCCTTCTTATTTCCCTTCCCTGGGCAGGGCCCTCCGCTGTCTGTGGCTTTGTTTGTCTTCTGGTGGTCATGTTTGCATCCACACAACCCTGGTACCTTGTGGGGCTCCCACCACGGTTCTCGCCACCCCGTCACGTCTGTTGGTTTCCCCTGGCCAGGGTTCACTCCGGTTGGCCCCGGGTGGTGGTGCCGCCCCTGTAATGCCTGTTGGGCCGTGCGTCTCACCATTGCCCGCGGTGGAGCCATGGACACTGGTGGTGAATTTCACCGCGTCACATCTGAAATCACCCACTGTCATGAGGCTCCACTGCTGTGCTATGACAGTGGTATCCAAAAAACGTAGAGCTTAAAAATTCTGCATTAGTCTACAATAGTAACATGTTGTGTGCTTGATGTGCAGGTTCCTGGGCAGGATGCAGTTGAAAAATCTGACTACTGACTTGGAGTCCAATGCAGGCTTTAGCAAAAGTCTGACAGAAGGGGGGGGCAGGGGGGAGGAGCAGTAAAAAAAATAATTCCAAGGAAGCATGCGTGTGTGAGGGGGGATATACTGCCTGCCCTACTTCAACACTAGGGATATTCATCTGATTGGTACTTTAAGGCTTTCTTTGCCTCACTGGGCTCAGATAGAGGCAGGCAATTACTGAGGAATCAGTTTTTATAGGAAAAATGTATTTAAAATTCTATTAGACCATACAGTATATTTCATACTAACGTGTATATTCCCCAAAATATTGGATAATTTTGTTTAATAAAATCAATGACAAGTTTCTTAAAATAACTTTCTGTAACTCCAGTATGATATATAAAATGATGCACAACCTCAGGTGTATCTATTTTGTTACTGCAGTTATGTAATCGGATATTAATTGAATACATGCTCCCCAAAAGAATAGAGACTGATATTTTATGTTTTGTGTTGGCCATACAGCTACACATTTAATAATTTCTATGAAAGTTGAGACTAGCACATATAGTAAAAACGGATGAAAAATGTTTGTGTGGCTCTGCCTTTCATTTTCAATTAATATAAATGTTCGTATATGTCATAAATTTAAACTGAAAGTAAATACTGCCAAGTTTGAGGCACATCTTATGCTGTACTAGATTCCAGTCCTGCAGCAGAATCAAAACCATTTGTTGAAGCAGACTGCTGAAAGAAGTGGGGAAATGATGTAATGTTTATGAAATATGCAGTCTTGATAAAATCAAATTAGCACTATAGGTTGCTCTGCAGAATCCTTAGAGTCGATTTGTAGGAATGATTTACCACAAAAAACAGTAATGGTCCTCCCTACCAATCAATCAGTAACTCAGTCACTGCAACAGCAGAGGGCTCACTTTTCTTTATATAGGGATACAAACCATGAAACATATTTGACAGTATTGTCTAGAATAGCAGCAGTGAGTGCTACATGTCAGTAAGCCTAAACTGATAAGTATCTAGTTGTTCTTTCTAATGAAGTATTATCTAATTCAGAAGAAAATAGAATGGAACAAATATCTTCCCTTTTTTTAGGGCATTTTCACACAAGACACTCTCCACTCTTCCTGTTTCAGGGCTGCAGTGTTGCCCCATGGCTGCCCATGTATAGCGGGTGGGGTGGGGAGTGTCTTGTGTGAAAATGCCATTGGAAGTGAACTTGCATAGATGTAGGGGGAAAACGGATGCAGGTATTCAAACATCATTATTCAATAGTGCAGCTTAGTCTCTGCCAGAAAAACCCACATTTTAGGGGGTTCAGACATTTTTTCCAAACCTAAGCCTGGCACGCATGGGTGCTGAGTTCTCAATTTCCCAGTGGTGGCTGAGTCGGTGCAGTGGTGTGGGATAGAAAGGGGGTATCACAGCTAGAACTTGCATTCAGTGAACGTAATACAGATTTAACATTGCCTAGTCAAATAGGGGATAGGAATAAACAAACTGAAGTCAGTACTCCCTGTCATTTTGCTAGTGCACACTCAAGCAGACAATAGAGGAAATGCATCATATGCATGCTTAGAGATGGTGGGGTGTGGGGACGGGGCATGAGCTCATGGATGTCCTTCTAAAACTCTGCAGGATTTAGGAGGGGTGTTGGTGGAGTGGGGGAGGTGAGGTTGGTCTCCTTGCATGGTCACAGGGGGACTTCAGACATTACGAGTCTGAAATTCACCCCGCCTGAACCACAGTCAAACATGGGCTGCATTTGACTGTGGTGAACGTCTGTTTGCTCTCCGCCAGATGTGCACCACAGTCAAACGCGGCCTGTGTTTGCATTCACCACACTTCTGGACCACCGAATGCCAGGAGGTCGAGAAGTGTGGTGAAAGGCCACCATGGCCGTGGTGAATGGAAAGTAACTTCTGTTTACTTACCATTTACCGCAGTCATGGCATTCACCTCCACCTGTGGTTGCGGCAGCAGCCGGATTGGCCGCTGCCCGTCAGGAGGGGGAAGGGCTGCCAGGGAACTCAGGGGGCGGGGCCATGCGGCAGCATGCTGCGCTGCACAGACCCACCCCCTCTGGGGGTTTGTGCCGCTTTAGACGTGACAGGCAGTCGCTTTCACCATGGGCCGTAGTTTGGCAGTCCCCATGGCCGGGGGCAATGGGGCGCACATCTGTTGTTGCGCCCCTTCACCCCCAGCCATGGTCCGAACCACCCCATGGCCCGTGATGAAAGCGGCCACCCGTCACGTCAGAAATCACCCACAGTCTCCCTTCCCACCACTCCAAGCCAGTCAGGTACTCCCCCCCCAGCCCCCACTGCTCTGGGTCATACCTCTCTTCCATAGACTCTGAAATGAAGGACAGTAGCACTTAAAATGAGGGAGAAGACACTTTTGTACAAAATTTGCATATAATTTATGCACTTACACAAATTTCAAATCAGCCACTTTCTACATTTGAGATTAGACTGCTTTTTAAACATTTTCAGTCTTTAAAAAAGCACACATACGGACTCATTAGCCAGACTTGAACCCTTGTCCTTTCCCATCTTTGTTTTAAACCTCTATCACTGCATTCCCAAGTGAGTCCTATCATACACACAGCCCTTATTCTGACAGTAAAGCTTTTCTCTGGTAGAGATTCTCTAAAGAAGTCCCCCAAAACAGTAGAACCATTTGAAAACTAAACTCTGAGATGTTTGAAATTGCAAAGGAAGTTTATTGCAGTGGAAGGATTTATTATTCCAGAGTTTATTCCAGAGTTTTCATGTACTCTGTCTACTTCTTTTGTACTGATGGATCAAGTTAATGTCACACAGATTCCAAATTTACACTTAGTGGTCAATCAAAAGAAAATTGGTGCTCAGAAATTGCACACAGGACAATCCAGGGTCAGCTTCTTTCCCACTCAGATTCCCTCTGATTTCTCCTGGAATGTCTTTTCCCTAAGACACCCAAACAGTGTGCTTGAGTTTCATCAAACTCTGAAGATGCTTCCTTATTTATGGTTTTAAATAAGGAAGGTAGAACATATAGTTGCTTTGCAAGATTGCTTATACAACAAAATTGGCCACAAACAAGTTAAATGGTGCAAAAAAACCCACAAACCAATCTTGAAGTTAACACTTGATTAGAAATGCAGCAGGTAGCAGATTGGCTATCTGGGTTTTTGGGCACCTGACAGTGTTAGTGTGTAGTAGTTATTCAGTTTTGATATTTTAGAGTGTGTTTGTAGGACTAGGACTTTGTAGATATAATATTTGTTACCCAGATTTTAGAATAGTTATATACTATAGTTAGCTAGAGTTAGTGTGTGTGTGTGTGTGTGTATGTATAATATATATATATAATCTTTGTGTGCATTCTTTGAGTTGGAAGACATGGAGAAGGGAAGTAGGAGAGGCTGGTCTGCTGCCTGTAAGGTGGGCAATGGGTCATGTGGCAGAGGTGGTAGGGGCACGGGGCAGAGGAGTGGCAGCATGCAGCAGCAGCCAGAGCCCATCACCATGCCCCAAGCTTTGCAGGCCTGATTTTAGGAGACAGGCTTCAGACGCTCCCCACAGTGGCACTAGTCTGGTGCTGGTTTGGCGGTGCCTCCTGCCAGCATCTTCCACTGCCATGCACGGCACTGGAAGGCCTGCAGTACACGAGGCTGCAGCTGTCTCTGCTGCTGGAACAGGTGCTTCTGATGTTTCTCCAGGGCCACCAATGTCCCCCATTGTTGAGGCGATCCCCAGCAGTCTAGGTCTGGTGGATCCCACCCTGGCTGCTAGAGGCAGGGCCTGATCTCCAGGCAATGGCAGCAGGGAGAGGTGCAGCAGCAGCAGTAGCAGCAGCTATAGGGGGCACAGGGAGAGTGGCAGCAGCATGGTGGGCAGTCCATCAGCCTCAGGGTCCCAGTACTACACTTCGTGGGACATCATCATGATTGGGGACAATGAGGCAGACACTAGTCCCATGGAGGAGATGTCTGTAGCTGAGGCGATGGCTGTCCCTCCGAGAGCTGTGTTGCCACCAAGTTCTTTCCGTACCAGCAGCGCTGGCAGTGGTGCATCACCTGCTGTGGGCCAGAAGGCAGGAGGGGGGCAAAAAATCCTCTGGGCACATTTCAAGTTGGTGCGGGCGGATGATCCCGGGGAGGTGCAATGCACTTGTGTGTAATAAGGTGGTGAAGTGTGGACATCATGTCCTCCTCCATTTGGTAGCCATGTTGGCTGGAAAAATCCATGGCTGCTTGCCATGGCCCCCTGCCACTTGGAGACCGACTGAGGGTACAGTTCCAGGTCAGAGATCTTGGTGCGGAAGTACTGGGAATATCTCTCCACCTTCTGTTCCTGTACCTCGACCTCCTGGAACCATTCCACCAGCCAGTTCTCCATTTTCAGGGCTTGCAGCCTTAGTCCGTCCATATTTTTTTTTTTGTGCCTCCACGAAGTCCTGTGTTGGCCTCTCGGGTTGGGCCTGAAAAGCCCTTTCCCCTTCAGGCTCTTCTCAGGGGGACTCCTCAATGGAACTGGAGGAGGGGGAAGGGCTGTGATGGAGGCTTTTCTGCCATGCCTTCCCCCCCTTATTCCGGTGCTGCTCCTCCACGCCGGAGTCCCACCACGCCACCTCCTGCCGGTGTACATTTTCAGTGTGGGCAATGAGACCTGAAGTTGTCCCATGGCTGCCCCTTTTTATTTTTTTGCTGCATATCTAAAGAACATAAAAAGATAGGAACATAAAAAGAAGTGCCATACTGTGTCAGACCAATGGTATGTCAAGCCCTTCCTGCATTCTGTCTCCACAAGTGGGTGGGTGGCAAATCTCTCGCTGCAGGGGACTTCCTAACAGGTCATAGGCAGGGCCCCGAGTCTTCCGCGCTCCTGCGATTCGCGGGATTTGCGCAGAATCCTGCCCTCAGCAGGATTCTCACAGAAACTGGGGAAATCCCCACGGGATTTCCCTTCCTGGGCGGTGAGCCAATCAAGGACCAGCTTTATTGAGGCCACAAGCCAATCAGGGGCTTGCGCGGCCTTTATAAAGCTGGTCCCATCAGCACGTGGGACCTACTTGACCCGCCACCGACTCCAGCCGCTGCTGCCAGGATCCCCGCTGCTGCCTCTACCGCCACCGCCTGGATCGCCTCTGTCTCCACCGCCTGAATAGCCGCTGCCGCCTGGATCGCCGCTGCCACCTGGATCACCGGTGCCTCTGTCTCCGCCGCCGGTGCCTCTGCCGCCGCCGCCTGGATTGCCGCTGCCACCTGGATTGCAGCTGCCGCCGGTGCTGCCTCTGCCACCTGGATCGCCGGTGCCTCTTTCGCCGCCGGCGGTGCCTCTGCTGCCGCCACCTGGATCGCCGCTGCCTCTGCCGCCGGTGCTGCCTCTGCCGCTGGGATCGCTGCTGCCTTGTCTCCACCACCGCCGGTGCCTCTGCCGCCACCGCCTGGATCGCTGCTGCCTCTGTCTCCACCGCTGCCACCGCCGCTGCTGCCTCCGCCGCTCAGGGATCGCCGCTCCAGCCGGTAAGTAGGTGGTTGGGGGGGGGGTTCCTGCTGCCACTCTGCACGTTGGTAGTTTGGGAGGGGTTCCCGCTGCCACTCTGCATTTTGTTAGTTTG
>QEPC01014195.1:3372969-3396306 GCA_003113815.1 Sphenodon punctatus
GTTTGCTGCTTTGCCATCTGTTTTTGTGTGTTTTCGTGGGTGGGCTTCCTGGTTTGCCATGTGTTTTCGTGGGTGGGTCTGCTGGTGTGCCATGTGGTTTTTGTGGGTGGATTTGCTGCTTTGCCATGTGTTTTTGTGGGTGGGCTTCCTGGTTTGCCATGTGGTTTTGTTTTACAACACTGTAAAATGTGTTAATTAATGCAAATATGTAAATAAATGTTTTGTTTTAATTATAAAGATGTCATTACTGCTATTAAAGAATTCATTTTTAATTTTACTAGACTGGTTTTGTAACTTTATTGGGTCGCAGAATTTTCCATTTTGGGTCACAGAATTTTCCATTTTGGGTTGCAGAATTTTGGAAAATATTTTGCAGAAGAATCGGGGCCCTGACGGGCAATCCATTCCTGTTGTTCCAGCCCCTGTGCCTTAGCTTGCATATGGCGAATCTGCCTTTCGGCTTGTCATAATACTTCCAGACGTCAGACCTCATGTTCCTGCTTTCTGGCAGCTGCTCCGGCCTCTGCCTTGATGGAGTTTTGGGATCCCAGGAACCATTGGCGGGGGCGGCATCATCACCCTATCTGAAACAGAAACACATAAACAACACCATATTAAATAATATCATTCATTTATGGTGATGCCTCTAGTCCTCCCTCCTTGGGGTGTTGGGATGGTGACTGGAGAGACCATGGCTGGCACGTGCAAATCCTGCCCTCTTTGGGGTGCTAGGGATGGCAAATGGAGAGGAGAAACCCTGGTTGGCACGTGCAAATCCTGCCCTTCTTGGGGTGCTAGGGGTGGAGACCCTGGCTGGCATGTGTTTGGGTGGGTGCTTCTCCTTCGCCTCATGGGGGGGGCTCCACACCCTCTCTCTCTGTGGAAGACATCTACTGCCACCCATGCGCTGATGCCCACTGTTTCTGCCTGATTGGCTGCCCAACACCCACACAACAGCGGCCAGTGAGCTCACTCTAAAGGATAGTATTCTTCTTGTCCTCAAAGTTCTATGGAACAAAAAACAAAAATAAAGTTTACAAACCTGGCAGCAGTGGCACCTCCTGTGCCCTCTTGCTTCTTTGATGAGGAGCTGACCTCCACCACCTCATAAGGTCCTGCCTCTTGCTCCTCCACCATCACCTTCCTAAGCCTCATCATTTCCCCCCTCTTTTTTATCTCATTCCCAACAGTCAAACACAGCCAAACAAAACAGCACCCACCAACTCACAACCAACAGTCAAACCAACACAACCAAACCACAGCAAACAAAACCACACAGCCAGCCAGCCACAACAGCACACACACACACACGCTCTCTCTCCACATAAGCTCCGCACACACTCAAATTTCTGGTTTCCAACTCAATCACAGGACCATACGAGACCAAGACCGAGACCAATCTCCCCCAAACCTTTTGCTGAACCGAACGACCGAATCTGAACTCAGTCCCCGGACTGAACGACCGAACCTGAACTCGGTTCCTGAACTGAATGGCTGAACAGCTGAATGGCCAAACCGCGGTCTGTTTGCACATCCCTACTAGTTCAGAGGGCAATTGGGATGTGCAAACAGAATGGGGTTCGGATGTTCATCCATTCAGCCAGGGAACCGAGTTCAGTTTGGTCATTCAATTCGGTGGAGTTCGGACCCACCAGGAGTCTTGGGGTGCTCCAGGGACCCCCAGGGGTGCCTGTGGTGGCATGGCAGGTCATCTAAGACACAGCAGTAGCAGCAGCAGCAGCAGCAGCAGCAGAGACTGGGAGGACTTGGCGCTTCGCACCCTGGGCAGGCAGGCTCTGCGCTTGGCCCCCAGGGGTGCCCATGGTGCCAGGGCTGGTCATCTGAGACCCAGCAGCAGCAGAAGCAGAGGCCGGGAAGGCTTGGGGCTTGGTGGAGGTCTGGCACCCATCCTTGGCCAGGCATTGCAGGCTGGTGGAGCAGTGGCAGAAGCCTGGCCAGGGTCATACTCAATGAAGCTCAAGAAGCACTAGTGCAAATTGGGCAAGCCTTGCCTGCTGGAAAATCTCATGGACACCCAGCCCCCGCCCACTGGTGCACTCATCCCAGCTATGCCTGGCTACAAGAGTGAGGAGCAAATGGCTGACGTGCAGTACCCGGCCAGGGCTCAGTGGCGGGCACCCGTGCTTGGCCAGGCATTGCAGGCTGGTGTAAAAGGATGTGGTACAGATGCAGATAAGAAAGTGCATTGAGAGCCCTCCCTTCCTGTAATGTAGGCTGGCTGGAATGGGTGGGGGAGCGGCAGAGGCCCAGCAAGGGCTTGGTGACGGGAACCCCTGCTTGGCCGGGCATTGCATGCTGTCTCGCTGGCCCTTGAAAATCCATAACTTCAGACTAAGGATTGGTTCTGGGCTGGGCGCGAGCCATGGCTGGACTTAGAGGAGGTATCCAGCATCATCAGTGAGGCAGGTGAGGAAATAACCAAGAGGAGCTTGCTTGCAGGCTGGCTGGCATGGGTGGAGCAGCAGCAGAGGCCCGGCCAGGGCTTGGTGACTGACAGTACCCCCACTTGGCCAGGTGTTGCAGGCTTGACTCGTACTCAACAGAACTCAAGCAGCTCTACTGCCAATTCGTCAAGCCTTGTCTGGTAGTGAATCACGTGGACACCCAGTAGCAGACATTGGATTTCCCGGTCTCAGAACCTGTGGCACAGCAGGGGTGACACTGGCAGCAGCAGCAGACATTGGATTGCCCAGTAGCAGAACCCATGGCACAGATAGCAGAGGGGGCATTGGCAGCAGCAGAAGACATTGGATTGCCAGGCCACAGTACCCATGGCACAGTAGACAGCAGCAGCAGGATTTGCCTGTGTACAGCACCCATGGATGGTAGGAGCCAGGATGGTAGGATTTGCCAGGGAAGAGCTTCCACACAGCAGCAGACGGCAGCAGCAGGATTGCTTGGGAACATTTGGATTGACCAGGGCAGAGCACCCACAAACCAGCAGACAGAAGCGGCGGGAGTACCAGGCCAGTGGGGCACATCACCCAGCATTGCCAGGGCAGGCAGATAGGCACCTTGACATGAGAGGCAGGCAGGCCGGGGCAGGACTTCAACTTTGCCCACAGGCTGGGCAGACAGGCAGTATGGCATGAGCATTGGAAGGCAGACTGAGGCAGGCTTTAAGTTTTGCCCACAGGGCAGGCAGACAGGCAGTGTGCAGAAGGTAGGTAGACTGAGGCAGGCAGACTGAGATTGAGCTTTGCAACCCAGCAGGGTACTCAGATAGGCTGGCAAAGACTGTACAATGTCGTATTCAATATTGGCACCGATACCAATTTCAAAGATTTTATTTTCAATATCGATATCGATATCGATATCATTTGGTCCCGTGATCGCGGCGGAAACCAGAAATGGTATTTCGATTGCATGTGGAGTGTGTGTGTGTGTGTGTTGTGGCTCTGTGGTTTGGTTTGGTTGAGGTTGGTTTGGTTGGTTGGTTGGTTTGGTTGATGGAGGATAAAAAAAGAAAAATTAAGCTGAGGAAGGTGAAGGTGGTGGTGGAGTAGGAAGAGGCCCAGCCTGGACCATCTGATGTGGTGGAGGTGGGCTCCTCGCCAGAGGAGGCAGAGGGCACAGGAGGTGCCACTGCTTCCAGGTTTCTAAAATTTATTTTTGTTTATTGTTCCAGCCAGGGTCTGAACTTGCCATCCCTAGCATCCCAAGAAAGGCAGAATTTGCACGTGTCTTAGGTATGGGTCTGCCACGGGGGTGGGGGGGGCCTCTTCCAGCAGACAGGCATGAGCCACAGCACCCACCCAGACATGTGCCAGCCAGGGAATCACCATAAATGCATTATATTATTTTGGTGTTCTTTATGTGTTTCTGTTTCAGAGAAGGTGTTGATGATGCCACTGCTGGTGCCAGGCCCAGAACCCCATCATGTTGGAGGTTGTAGCCGCAGCCTGAGTCACTGGAAACCAGGCCAATGGGGTCTGCGGTCTGGCGGTACTACTGCAGCCTGAAAGGCGGAATTTCTGAATGCAAGGTAAGGCATGGGGGATGGAGCAACAGGGAATGGATTGGAAGTCCCCTGCAGGGAGAGAGATTGGCCAACCACCCATTTGTGGTCACAGAATGTAGGCAGGGCTTGATAGACCATTAGTCTGACACAGTATGGCACTTCTTATGTTCCTATCTTTTTATGTTCTTTAGATCTGCAACAAAAAGATAAAAAGAGGGCCGCAGGGATCACATCTGGGCTCGTCACCCACATCGAGAATGTTCACCTAATCGAGGTGGCGCATGGTCCTTCTTGGGCTGGAAGACGCAGCAGCATCAGGGACTCCCGGGAAGAACAGCCCACTCAGGAAGGGGGGAAGGCACGGCAGAAGTGCCACCATTGCAACCCTACCCCCTCCAGCTCCGCTGAGGAGTCTCCAGCCCTCCGGGAGGAGAAGCACGAGACAAGGGCCTTTTGGGCAAAGCTGGAGAGGCCCACAAACAGATTTCTGGATGGGCTAAGGGTCCAAGCCCACACCATGGAGGACAAGCTGGCGATACGGTTCGAGGAGCTCCAAGCAAGGGAGCACAAGGTGAAGGCGTTCGAACAGTACATACACACCGAGAAGGAGGACTTAGAACTGTACCGCCAGTCGGTAGAAAAATGGAAGGCATCCTGGATAGGGGTCCTGGACTTTGCTCGGCAACATGCTTGGTGGAGGAGGATGTGCTGCCCACCCCTGGTGCCCTCGCACCCCTTCCTCCTTTCCCCCACATTCCGGGGGACAGACCCACAGACCCCTAATTTATTTTCCTTTCTTTGTATATATATTAATGTTTGTTTTTTGTTTTATAAAGTTGTAATGTATGCTGTTTAAAAAGTTTTTATAAAAGTTATATTTGTTGTTACTTGTTACCAGCTTTGTTTGAGCAGCCCAATCTTTGCTGGTGACAGGAGGGTGCGGGGTATAAATCATAGAAATAAAATAAAATAAATTATCCCTTTGTGCTGCTTCTGGCAGGTGGCAGAATCTCATTGTATATACAGCTTGTTAGATTCCTACCTGACAGCAGCAGCACATGCAGCGTATTAGCCCCAAGATGTGCCAGCAGGGTCTCAATTTGCAGACAGCCCCTCAGGAGGGGCTGGGCTTGTGTCTGTGTGGGTGTGTCAGAGAGAGAGAGAGAGAGGCTGATGTCCCTAGAATTAGTGCTTGGTTGGGCACACTTCATTCAATCATTGCAATAAGTGGTACAGGTGGTACAGTTAGTTAGTTATTTGTTTATTCAGGGACTAGCTTCCGCTATAGCCCTTATAGAGTAAAATAAAATACAATGAAATGCAATAATAAAATAAAATTAAATATAATACTAAAATAATTCTAAATACAAAAATACATCTATAGTTGCAGCCAAAACCCAGTCACAGCTAGATAACCCCAGAGTGGCAGACAGCATAAACATACAGCCACAAACTTATCCCCCATGATCCTCCTTTAAGTCATTCACTTTGTCAAACAAGTATCATCAAGCTGAAAAACCAAAGCCGGCTAGCAGGGTTATTAAATCAAAAGACCCAGATATACTGGTACTGAGTGCTTTGCCCCCGAGGCATTCCCATTAGGCCCCAAGATTAGCCTCATATGTTTAATTGTGAATTGCTCCTACAATTTACTATGAGTGCCTCCATACAGGTGGTACAGGGAGGCAGACAGGCAGCGGCACAATTACTAGGGATGGGCGAATGCGGTTCGGATGTTCGGAGTTCAGACTGAACTCGATCAGTTCAGACGTCCAAACCGAACGTCTGAACTGAACTCTCGAATGACCAAACAGTTTGGTTGTGTTCAGATGAGTTTGGATGAGTTCGGAGGCAGGAAAAATGTCTTTTCAGGGCCAAAAATTTGGTTTCGTTTTCGTTTCAGTTTCTGTTTCGATAGTGCTATTTTTGACTATTCGGCCAAATTCGGCCAACTCGAACTCAGTTGGACTGAACCATTGAACTCAAACTCAGGTTTTGAACCAAATAACCGAACATCCGAACAGCATTCTGTTAGCCCATCCCTAACAATTACATTGTGTGTTATTTCCATCTCATTCTGGTAGATTTGCTTTGCTGCTGGACGTGGGCATTGTGCATGAACACAGATCAAATCTCTTGCTGTTTCTGGAAGGTGGCAGCTTGAGCTGAATGCACCCCTTTTTTCTAGTAGCGGGGACCCTCTCTCTTTCTCTCTCTGGCCATGTACTGCAGGTGACAGCATGGGTGGGAGCGTGTCTGTCTCTCCTTCTAGCAGCGGAGAGACATTCTCTCTCTCTCTCTCTCTCTCTCTCTTTCTCTCTCTCCATGAGCCCTGCCTCTAGCAGCCGGGGTGGGATCCGCCATCCCTGGACTGCTGGGGGGGATCAGTTCTACAATGGGGGACAATGGTGGCCCCTGAGGAACTTCGGCCCCTGAATCACCTGCAGCCACAGATGAGCCAGCCACAGCCTACGGCACTGCAGGCGTTCTATTGCCCTGCATGGTAGTGGAGGACACTGCCAGGAGGCGATGCCTAACCACCTCCCTAGTGACACTAGTGCTGGGAGCCTCGGAAGCTTGTTGCCCAAAATCAGGCCTGCGAAGCTTGGGGCGTGGTGATGGGCTCGGGCTGCTGCTTATGCCTGCTGCCCCTCCGCTGGAACAGCCCCTGCCACCTCTTCCACATGCCCCATTGCTTGCTTTACAGGCAGCAGATCTAAATCACTAAACACTATCTGTATAACTAAGCTAACTCCTACAACTATCTACTATCTAATGTAATATCTATCTATATATCTATCCCGCTGAGCCACTATTTCCTAGACCTACGATCGGTTTACCCTTATCCTTGCCACATGGACCTGCCTGCTGTCATTCTCATCGTAACCAAGCCAAGTAAGTGCACTTGAGACCTCGCATCTTCATGAATGTTAGACACCTTGTCTCTCCCTCTGTTCCCCTTCCTAAGTCTCTCCCCCAGCTCCTGTCTCTCAGATTGTAAGCCCTAGGGGCAGGGACCGTGTCTATTTTATTACTTTGTAAAGTGCCAGGTACACTGCTTGCGCTATATAAATGTTTGTTAATAATAATAATAATAATAATAATAATAATAATATATATATGGGATGGAGGGGGGACAGAAAGAACACAGGGAGGGGTACAAAACTGAAATGAAACCTAAATCAATCTAATCCTACTCTAAATAAATAAAAAAAACAGGGGAAGGGACTCAGGGATGGAATATATAGAAGGAGAGGGAAAAAAATCCTTTGGACGGGGAGGGAGGAAGAACACAGGGAGGGGTAAAAAATAAAAATAACTCCTTAATCTATCTAATCTAAGGTAAATAAATGAAGTTCGGGAGGTAAATGTGTGGGAATGGGTGAAATAGGAGGAGGATGGGAATGGATAGTTAGGAAAGCAAACTGCTGGAAGAGGGACAATTCTGGAAATGCTGCTGACAGGGTCAGTGGCTAGCTCAGAAGGATTCGGAAGGGGGGAGGGCAATGACTTTTGTTACTTGCTGCGCCCACCTTACCACAAGCCCCATTGGCTCCGTGCAACCTAGTCCCATGCCAGTCGTAGACCGCGAAGTCAGTGGTCTGAGGAAAAGAGGGCTTGTGATTGGGCAGGCAGGCTGCTATTCCAAGCCTCTCCACCCCTGGCAGCAGGAAGTCTGCTCCTCAAGTGTCCCCCCTCCTCCCTGGGCTCATTCACCCCATTTCTCCCACCCATACTCATCCGAATGCAGCCAAACTGTTTGGGGGTTTGGTTTGGGTGTTCAGTTCGACTGTCCGAATGGGCCGAGTTCGGGACGAACACCAAACGTCCGAACCGCATTCGCACATCCCTCGAGGGCAAAGTTCCTGGGACTGGTCAGGACTTCTCTCTGGGACAGTTTATACCCTTAGGGCTTTCTTAGTCAGGAGCACTTTGTTCCATATTTTCAAACTGTGGCTTGGGGAAACCCCCGTGTGTGTGGGTGGTGTAGGGTTAGATGCTCCTTTGCCAAGTGGAAGTTGCCTGGGTGCCATTAGAAACAGTGGCACCAGGAGAATTCCAGGTGTCTTGAGATGTGGACTAGATAAGACCCCGAAGGTGAGGTCTTACAAATCCATATTTCAAAACACCCAGGAGTTGTGCGGCGCTGCAATAGGCATCAGAAGTTGGTAAATTGACACAGAAGTCATCATTCCAGGACACCCACACCAGCAGCCAGGTCTGTGGCTGTCCGCCTCCATGGTCCTGCCAGTGAATGTGTCTTTCAGTCTGTTGGGTTGCTCCCCATTCTTCCTACAGCCTCCCTCCCCCTGCCATGCCAGGTGCCTGCTTCTGAGAGGCACTGCATGTGCTGCTATTTATCTGAATAATGGTCTTCAATGGGACAACTTCAATTGCTTATAAAATTGGGTTCCTTTATCACATTGACATGTAATTTGTCAGAGATGATAGGAAAGGTGTGTCATAAATGTCTGCCAAATTACTTGTAAACAGGATGGACTATAAAAATGTTACTGCCAGAAATGAATTTTCAAGTTAATAGCTTATAACGTCAGGACATTTTATCCAATCTTTCTGAAATTTGGCAGGATTGGTGCTCCAGTGAAGCAACATGATATTCCCAGATTTCATGTAAATTGGATGGAAGATAAAAAAGGTGTAGCCAGGAATGTGTATCGAGCTTTTCTTAAAATCACAACATCAATTGCTTCTAGAATTGGTCCCCTTTATCCAATCTTTTGGACATTTGGTACACATAGTGCCCTCCATTGGGGGTACAATCTCCCCAAGTTTCATCAGAAATGAATAAGAAAAAAAAGGTATAAAAAGAAATACTTTTTCAGTATATTCCCATTATTTCAAAAACAAAAGTTCGTTTTTGTTTTCTTTATTATTATTTGTCATTTTTGTTTTTACAATAATGAACATGAAAATTCATTTTTTTGTTTTTGTTATCATAATAACAAAAATGAAATACACACCTCTAAAAGATGGTAGTTTCATATCCCAATGCTGCTGGGCTCTGTCAGGAATGTATGAGTAGCTTTGCAAGCTGTTTGCCTAAGGAGTGGGATTTTGCTGGGTGTTTAGAAAAAAAAATCTTCTTTTCTTCTTAAACATAACCTTTGCAATGGGATGGTGTAAGGGGTGGTGTAGAGAGTTCCCAGACTTTTTGAATGGATGAACTCAAGGGTTAAGAAGCCCCAAGAGCTCTGCAATGGGGCAGTGGCTATGTAGGGTGTTGGCTTGCACTAGATGGCTCATTTTAGTTATTTATTTCACTGCTTTTTTACCCTGCACCCTCCCACTCACAGAGCAGCTTGGGGAGGCTTACAACAGTAACAGCAACAACAACAACGAAAACAACAACAAACAATAATAAAAGAAACACAGCATATACAATTTCAAATTCATTAAAATGCTAAAAATATAAAAAGAGAAGACCCCCCCCCAACCCACCCTACCCATCTCCCTTTCCGAAGGCCTGGTGGAACAGCCAGGTCTTACACTGTCTTCAGAAAGAGGGGAGGTCTGGGGCCAAGCAGGCCTCTGTCAGGAGGGAATTCCACAGCCTAGGAGTGGCAACCAAGAATGCCCTCCCCATTGTCACCACCTGGGAAACCCAGGGTACTTCGAGTCGGGCATCCCTGGCCAACCGCAGGGGCCGCAATACGATCCGAGGCCTGAGGTGGTCCCGCAGGTAAGCCAGGACCAGGCCATTTAGGGCTTTGTAGGTCATTACCAACACCTTGAATTGGGCCTGGAAGATAATAGGCACTGGCAGCCAGTGCAGAGAACGGAGCACCGGTGTAATGTGCTCACGGCGACCCATCCCCATTAAGAGATGAGCTGCTGCATTCTGCACCAGCTGCAACCTCCGGACCGTCCCCCAGAGTAGCCCCATATAGAGTGCGTTACAGTAGTCTAATGGAGAGGTAATAAAGGCATGGATGATGGTGGCCAGATTCAAGTCCGAAACATATGGCCGCAGCCATCGTACCAGATGTAACTGGCGAAATACTCCCTTCGCCACAGCCTCCACCTAGAGATCCAGGTGGAACTGTGTGTTGAGGAGCACCTCCAGACTACAGACCTGTGTGGCCAAAGGGGGGATGTCAATGATGGGAGCCACCACCACCCCTGGCCCTAACCAACAGCATCACCTCTGTCTTGTTGGAATTCAACTTCAGACAACTTGCCCTCATCTAGTCCCCCACAGCCGCCAGGCACCAGGTGAGCACCGAGACTGCCGGGTCTGGGTCTTCAGAAAAAGAGAGGTAGAGTTGTGCATCATCAGGATACAGATGACAGTGCATGCCAAACCCTTTCATGACCTCGCCCAAAGGCTGCATATGCAGGTTGAACAGGAGGGGGGACAGAATAGAACCCTGCAGGACTCCACATGTGAGGTCCCAGGGAGATGAAGTACATTCCCCAAGAACCACACATTGAGTTCTCCTGGCCAGGAACAAGTGGATCCATTCAAGAACAATTCTGCCCACCCCGGCCTGGTCCCGCAGCCGAGCCTCCAACATCTAGTGGTCAACGGTATCAAATGCAGCTGACAGATCTAATAAAATTAACATAGAAGATCTGCCCTGGTCTAATTCACGATGCAGGTCATTGACCAAAGCCACAAGTGCAGTCTCAGTACCAAACCCAGGATGAAAGCCGGATTGCGAGGAATCAAGAAAACTGATCCAATGCAGATGCCCCTGAAGCTGGTGAGCCACCACCCGTTCAATAACCTTCCCTAAAAAGGGAAGGTTAGAGAGTGGTTGATAGGTGGCCAGGGAGTCAATATCAAGAGATGGTTTCTTAAGCAGGGGCTGTACCACTGCCTCTTTGAGGCGACTCGGCACCCTGCCCTCCCTAAGGAAGACATTCACAACCCCCGCCAGCAACGGCCCTGTCTCCCGGCAGGACTTAACCAGGCAGGATGGGCACTAATCTAATTCACAACAGGTAGCCCTTACAGTCCCAAGGACACCGGTTGCATCAGTGGGTGACACCCCCTGAAATTGATCCCATGAAATCGGACAAGATGGATCCTCCATCACCTCAGGTTCTCCCACTGTTATAAGTGCAGCATCGAACTCAAGGTGAATCCGAGCAATTTTATCTACAAAAAAGTCAACAAACATGTCAAAGCGGGCACTGGAAGATTCCAGTTCCAGGCGGAGAGAGGCTGTACTGACCAGCTGCTGCACCACCTGGAAAAGCTCAGCTGGACGTAACTTTGCAGATGATATGAGGGCAGCAAAGAACTCTTTCTTTGCTGCCCACACCACTACAGCATAAGCTTTTAAATGAGCTTTATGCTGCAATCGGTCGGCTTCAGCATGAGTCCAGCACCACCATCGCTCCAACCACCATCCTTCCTGCTTCATCCAGTGCAGGTCTTCTGTAAACCAAGGGGACCTGTGTCGTCGGCATTCCAGAAGTAGATGCCTGGGAGCCATTTGGTCAAATTGTTCCAGAAGACAATGAGGTCATCGAGCGAACGGTCATCAAGATTGGGAGGCAGTTCCAGAACCTTTCTGGTTCCATAAGTCTCTGGGGGAGAACCAACCGAACTGGTTCTACACCTCTCCGGGGGCAGACGTGCGCCAGGAGACCAACCTGGAGGAAATAATGATCTGTCCATGACAAGGGCATAATTAATACATCCCCCATTACCGGATACCCCACATCAAGGCTGGTACAGAATATCAGGACAAGGGTATGTCCACCATCATGTGTCAGGCCCACAACCCTCTGAGACAGTCCCATGGGTGTCATGATAGCCATGAACTCACACTCTGCTCCCCCAAGATTGGCGTCAGCATGGATGGTGAAATCCCCCAGGACTAAAGTCCTTGGAGATCGTAAGGCCACCTCTGACACCAATTCAGCTAGGGCATGTAGGGATGATGTTGTACAGGTCAGTGCGCGGTATATCAGCAGCAGCCCCAATCTGTCTCCAGCCAAATCGAACACCAGATGGATACCCTCCATGCCCAAGATAGTCTGCATCTCTTCAAAGTCCAGGTGTCCTTAAAAATAACAGCTACACCACCTCCCCACCCCTCTGGTCTAGGCTGATGCTATACAGAGTACCCGGCCGGAATAAGGTCAGCCAGAATTGGCCCCAAATCAGTGTCCAGCCAGGTCTCTGTAATACACATAAGGTCGGCTACTTGATCCAGGATCAACTCCCGGATCATTGTAGATGATCGACAACCGACCTCGCATTAATCATGGGAGCACATAACACCAGTGGTCCGTGCTCTGCACTGGCTGCCTATAGCGTACTGAGCCAGATTCAAGCTGTTGGTATTGATCTATAAAGTCCTGCACAGTCTGGGCCCCTCATACCTCAGGGACCGCCTCGCCCTCCATGCCTCAGAGCAATCCCTTCAGTCCACTGGGGGCACCTTCTTGGAGGTCCCCCGGGTGAGATGGGGGGCTACAATGGAGAGGGCATTCTCGGTGGCCGGACCATGACTCTTGAACTCCCTCCCATAGGAAGCTCACCTGGCCCCAGGTCTGCTGGTGTTTTGTTGAGCCTGCAAGACATGGCTGTTCATCCAGGCCTTTGGAGGGGAGGAGGGGAGGGTTGGGTAGTTGTGGGGGGGTGGGGTGGATGGGTATTGTCTCTTTAAATTTGTGGATGACGTAGTTTTTTAAATATTGGTTTTATGGAATTTTATTGTATTGTTGTAAGATGCCCCGAGATGCCATAGGCATGAGGGGATGGCTAAAAAATATGTATAATTAATTAATTAATTAATCAGCTGCACTCCTGGGCAATGGACCCTCCTATTCTTGATCACCGCATTACATGTCTGGGGGCCTGCGAGGGGGACAGGCACCAAGTACCTGTCCCTTATCGCCGGTGTTACCCGCCTCCCTGAAGGACCATAATTGCCCCAGCCCATCAAGACCCCAATGGCTGTAGCAACCTCCACCAGCTGACAACCTCCAACAATTCCCCTCTGCAGGCCAGATACAGTCAATCCTTTATTTCTCAACTTTGTGGTTCTCATCGTCACAAAAGAATACTGGGACTAGAACTGCAACAAGCAGGTCAGGCACCCCTATTGAATCTGGGGTGTATGAGTCACTCTGGCGGTATTCAGGCACCAATTGGTACCCAAATGTGACCCGATGGACTACCTGACTCCCCGGGCTTGACAGACCTCGCCGGCGGGGTCTGAAGGATAGGGGCAGGACCCTTCCCCCTGGCACATCAGCTGATCTCCAGTACGAGGCAGGACCCCGACACCCAGGTGAGGCACCAGCCTCTGCAATGCCGGGGGCTCCTTCCCCTCCTTCCTCCACAGCTGACAGGAGGTCGAGTGGTGAGACAGCCCAGCCCCCCACTGATGCCCCGGCCAGGGATGAAACGTCAGATGCACTTCCGCTTGCACCGCCAGCTCCGTCCCCAGATCCACGGCGCACAGTGTGGCTGCGCGCCCCCCAACTCACAGGTTCTTAAGCCGCCTGGGCGCACAGACCTCTGCTGGTGATCAGTGCCCTACAGCCTGTGAGACTGACCCCTTGCTTCCCTTCCTTGTGTTACACGCAGTACCTTCCTGACTGTTGGTTCCCAGAGGTTGCTGTTAGGAGTGAGTGGCGAGTGCGTGGGCGAGTGCTAGGTGAGTGCTTGCGTAGGATCATGTGTTCAGGTGCGTGACTCCCGTTTCCTCTTCGCATTTCACCTCCTTGGGCCCCTGGCATGCTTGCCCTTCCCTTTTCCCCTTCCAGGGGGCATTTCCCCACGGGGATCTCCCTGCCTTTCCCCACTATCGCACTACAGGCTTTGGGTACCAAGCCCCGTATGACTGTGGAGTGGTCATTGCAGTCTCTGGGTTTCTGATCCATCCAATGATGATTGGGGCTCAGGGCTACGTACCCTAATGCCACCTAATATCCTGAGGACACTTTTAAGCCCCCCCAAGACCTGTGACCTGCACACCTGGAAGAGTGTCTGGAAGCTTGCCCCCACCTTCTCCCTTCCCCTTGTGGGGGCTCCCACCCCCTCACAGGACTGACCTTAGGATTTGCGGGGTCCAGGGAAGATAAAATGTGAGGGCTCTGGTGGCCACACCCACTTTGGGAAACCTCTGTGGTACCCTGAAGGTGGTCATGTTTGGGGACCCACTGAGAGAGAGACAACCTGCCCTGGTGACAATACTCAGAAATCCAGGTCACCCTGTGGTAAGGCCCGCCCTGCAGCTCACCGCCAGGCTTCTGGTCCTCTGGTCCAGTTGCTTCTCCCTGCTTCCTGCTCCTTTCCCAGCACATGCTCGGTTCAGCTGAGCTGGAGAATTTCCCACTCAGCTTTTTCTACATGCTGGGGACCAAAAAGGGGTGTGTGTGTGTGTGTATGTAGGACCTATGCGCACCCCTTATATGGATCCCCCTGGGAATGGGGGACCCATTAGGGGTGCATACAGGTGGGAAGCGGCCTCCTCACCCCATCACCACTCAGGAAAAACTGAGTAAGGAAGTCCTTAGCTTAGTTGAGCATCATGTATGCTGCGGAGGAGAAGCAAGCAGCAAGCAGCAAACAGTGGCCAGGACTGAAGGAGCAGTAGACTGTCGGTAAGGTGAGTAAGTCCAGGGAGCCCCAGGATGCCCCACTAACACCTGCATTTTCAGGCACTGGGCACCTGATGTGAGGCCAAGTAGTACCCCACTGGGTGTCCACTGGGGGTGCTTGAAAATGCAGATCTTACCCACGGGAAGTTTCCTACAAGTGAATTACCACTGAGGTTGAGAGACTACCTTCACTGGCAGAGGGAAATAAGTACATTGTATTTATAGAGCATTCCACACCTAGTGGCACTCAAGTGCTTCACAACGTCAGTACAAAAATACAATAAAACACCATGAAACAACTTAAAATCTACATAAAATCCATTTAAAACAGTTCAAAAGGGAAAGGGAGAAGAAGAAGAAGAAAAATTAAGGGAAACCAACAGGGGAACCTGTAAAAACACCTGAAACATATGATAGATTTCAGGGGCTTTTTGAAGGTGACTAGGGAGGAACTGAAACAAACCTAAAGTCATAAACCTTTCTACATAGCCTGATCCCTAAAAGGAGATAAACAAGCACAACATGCTGCACTAGTGGGGATCATATACTCTCCCTGGCCAGGTCAAAATTCAGAGGTTAAAATTCCTGTAGAGACCATGACTTGTAGTCATGCCCCCTCTTTTATTTATTAATTAATTATGATGATGATGATGATGATGATGATGATGATGATGATGATGATGATAATAATAATAATAATAATAATAATAATAATAATAATAATAATAATAAAGTATTTATATAGAGCCAGCGATGTACCTGGCACTTTACGGAGAATAAGATAGACACAGTCCCTGCCTGAGAGCTTACAATCTAAAGACAGGGGGATGGGAGACAGGGAAGGGGGAACAGAGGGAGAGACAAGGGATGTAACATTCATGAGGATGCGAGAGCTCAGGTACATGGTCTTGGCTTGGTTACAGTACATTGGGAGTTTGCAGATAACAGGTGGGGGATAATCCTGGGTGGGGATGATAATCAGGAGTTAGGAAGGGCAGAGCGTAAGAGGTAGGTTTTGAGAAGGGACTTGAAGGAACAAAGGGGGGCAAGGCGGATGTGGGCAGGGATGGCATTCCAGGCATGTGGGGCAGTGAGAGAGAAGGGACGAAAGCAGTTGGGGGAGCATGAGAGGCGTGGGAGAGTGAGAGAGAGGATGGAAGAGGAGCAGAGTACTTGAACAGGGGTTTGGAGGAAGATCAGGGCAGAGAGGTAGGGGGGAGTGAGGTTATGAAGGACTTTGTAAGTGAAGATGAGGAGTTTGTGCAGAATATGCTCAGGAAGGGGCAGTGGAGAGAGGAGAGGCTGCACATGGTCAAAGCGATGGGCTAAGTGGATGATCCTGGCTGCAGGGTTTTGAACAGAGATGAGGGAAGAAAGGTGAGAGTGGGGAAGGCCAGCGAGGAGGAGGTTGCAATAGTCGAGGTGTGAGATTACAAGGGCATGGATGAGAGTTTTGGCAGAGGAGACAGGCAGAAAAGGGGCGGATCTTAGCAACGTTGTGGAGAGGGAGAAGTGGCAGGATTTGGCCACAGAGTCAATGTAGGGTTTGAAGGTCAGGTGCGAGTCGGAGATGAAGCCCAAGATACAGACTTGGGGGACAGGGAGGATGGAGACCCCATCAATGGCAATTGACATGGAAGAGGGAGAGGAAGGATTGGGAGGGAAGATAAGGAGTTCAGTTTACACCATATACAGTTTGAGTTGGCATTGAGACATCCAGGCAGAGATATCGGAGAGAACAGAGGGGGAGAGGGAAGGAGTGGAGAGAGAGAGTTGAGTGTCGTCAGCGTATAGATGGTATTGGAAACCGTGGGAGGCAATGAGTTTGCCTAGGGATTGGGTGTAGATAGAGAAGAGGAGCGGGCCAAGGACAGAGCCTTGGGGAACCCCAACCGAGAGGGGTAGGAAGGAGGAGAGGGAGGAGTTAGGAAGAGAGACATTAAAGGAGTGATCAGAAAGGTAGGAGGAAAACCAGTCGAGGACAGAGTCCTGGAATCCTAGGGAGTGAAGTGATTCAAGCAGGAGCAAGTGGACAACAGTGTCAAAGGCAGCAGAGAGATCAAGGAGGACAAGAATAAAGGCGGTTGGATTTAGCCACAAGAAGATTGTCAGTGATCTTAGCAAGAGAGGTTTCAGTGGAGTGAAGAGGGAAGAAGCCAGATTGGATGGGGTCAAGGGAGGAGTTGGCTGAGAGGGTTGAGGCAATGGGAGTAGACAACCCGTTCAGGGAGTTTGGAAGCAAAAGGAATGAACAAGACAGGATGGTAATTAGAGGGTTCAGAGGGATCCAGAGTGGACTTTTTGAGGATGGGGGAGACAGTGGAGTGTTTAAAGGCGGAGGGGAAGGAGCCGGTAGAGAGGGAGAGGTTGATGATATACAAGAGGGGAGGGGGAACAGTGGAGGCAATGGAGGTCAGGAGGTGGGAAGGAATTGGGTCCAGGGGGCAAGTGGAGGGGTTGGAGGAGGAGAGCAGGGAGGAGATTTCCTCAAGGGAGGCGGGAGGGAAGGAGGACAGGAGAGAGATGGCGGGAGAAGGGAAAGTGGGGGGAGTGGTAGGGAGAAAGGACTTAGAAGCGATATCCAGGCAGATCTTGCCAATTTTAGAGGTGAAAAAGAGAGCAAGATCCTGAGCGGAGAGAGAGGAGGGAGGAGGAGGACAAGGGAGTTTGAGAAGGGAGTCAAAGGTGGAAAGGAGGCGGTGAGGGTCCCGGGAGCAGGACTCAATGTGAGAGGCATAGTACTGCTGTCTAGCGAGGGAGATAGCAGAGTTGAGCAATGAGAGGCAGAATTTGAAGTGGAGGAAGTCAGCGCGGTAGTAGGATTTGCGCCAGAGGCATTCAGCAGCCCAGGTACAGGAGCGGAGATGGTGAATGGTGGGGGTGAGCCAAGGGCAAGGGTTACGGGAGCAAGCTGGGTGGGAGGAGAGGGGGCAAGGGAGTCGAGGGTGGAGGTGAGAGAATCAGGGGAGGAGGAGAAGAGGACTGAGAGGGGAAGAGGGAGGAGGCAAAGTCCTGGAGCACAATGGCCTGCAGATCGCGAAAAGGATGGGGCGATGTAGAAGAGGAGGGGAAGCAGTGGGAGAGGTTGAAAGAGGCAAGGAAATGGTCATATAAAGGATGGGGTTCGAAGTAGAGATCGGAGACAGAGCAGTTCCTAGAAAACACAAGATCAAGAGACTGACCATCAGTGTGGGTGGTGGAGCTAGTCCTGAGGTGGAGATTAAAAGAGGAGGCTAAGGAGAGGAAGCGGACGATGCAAGGCTGAGACGGTGCATCAACATGAATATTGAAGTCACCAAGAATGAGTGTGGGGATGCCATCAGAGAGGAATAGGGTGAGCCAGGACTTGAATTCGGAGAGAAAGGAGGAGAGGGAGCTGGGAGGGCGGTAGATAACTGCAACATGGAGGTGGAGAGGGGAGTAGAGGTGTACAGAGTACGCCTTTGACTTGTAAGGAGCAAAGGGTCTGAGTGCCTAAGACTCTGCTGCCCAGGGGTGTAACTAGGGTGGATGGACCCCTGGCCAAGAAGTCAAGATAGGTCCCCCTTTCTGTGTCCTGCTGGAAGGCCTTTGGATGCCATCTGGCTCGGCAGGTCTAGGGGCACTGCCATAATCAATTTATGCTGCCTCCACCCCATAACCAGTTCATTTGCGCCCCTGGGGCAGCATGAATTGATTATATGGAGACCGCAAATGAACTAGTTACGGGGTGAGGGTTTAAAGACAATATTCTTGTTAGCAATAACTTCATTGAGAAGAGTTAGTGAAATAGCAGCCATAATAATCTTAGAATCATATTTGCAGATTTTCCAAGATAGAACAGATATTGCTTTACATTCTAAATTCCTACCTAAGATAGTATAAGTAAGACAGTTGTGAGAATGTGGTCCTTTTTACATGGGCTTCTCCCATCCATGAACACGCAGATTTCTGCGTGTTCATGGGTGGTGGAGCTCTGTGTAAACAATGCGGCGTGTGGGGTGAATGCGTGTGTGTGTGTATGCACCCACCTAATACGCATCCCCACTAACACACAGCCCCCCATCTTGTCCCCATGCACAGAGCAACCGGTGAAAGCGGCAGTTGCTGTATGGGTGTGGATGAATGGGGGGTGAGTGAGGATGCGTGTACAGCCATGTGTACGCCCCGTCCACACATCGGTGTGCCCACGGACTCCCCACCTGGCGGAGCCACGTAAAAACAGTCTGTGAGGAATCACTTGAAGAAGAACAGAAGGTTGCTGCCTTGAAAACAAGGTTCTGCGAGATGTCTCCTAACATTTTCACAACACCCACCCTTCCTGCCCTGTATGGAATTTCCTTATATTCCTAGAAAGGGTTGGAAGGAACTGTCATTCTGAGGGGGAGAGTGCTTTTTATACTAGAGGAGCTCGAGAACATCACGTGGTTTATTATTTGAATATGGTGAACATGCATAACCTAGATGTGAGAATGTTAGACACCATCTCGAAGAATCTTCTTTACAAGGTAACAACCTTCTGATCACTCATATGGGGAGGAGTTGTTTGTTTACAAACAGTTTTATCTCCCAGTCCGATGGCTGCTGCTGCTGCTGAAGCACTACTAGCAGGCAGAGAAAGGTGAGGGATGGGGACACACACACCCCATGTGGGGGTGCCCTGCACCCAGGCCTCCTCCAGCCCAGCTCAGCCCAGTCCAGTCCAGCCCAGGGGCTGCCCCTGCAAGGCCAGGCAGCGTCCCCTGGTGATTAGCGGCCCCTGGCTTTATGCGGCATTTGCTCAATAGACTCTATGCCCCTGCTGCTGTCTAAGCTAAAGGCCTTACCCTCTTGCTTCAAATGAACATGCTTTTTGAGCTAGAGGTTGGTCACAGGTTCCCCATTCATCCTTCCTGACCAAGAGAGTCCTTGTGCTACAAAGAAGGAAGAAGAAACTAGGCACCTTTCACGTTGAATTGTAAGTTACGAAACATTTGAATCTTTAAACATAATCAGCTGGGATAGGGGTCTTCAACTTTTATTATTTCCTTATGATACTTATTCAGCATACTTTGAACTATTATTGTTTTCTATTTTTTTCTTTTAGTTCCTCCATTCTTTTCTTTCATCTTTCTATTTGTGTTCATTTCTCAAACTCCCAGAAAAGTTTAAGTGCAGACAAAAATGTCTAAAGATTTCCAATGTGGCTTATTTTAATATGTGGCATCATTGAAAACTGCTTCTCTAGACAAAGAAAATCCATCTTTCAGGGAAACTAGCTGCAATATGGTACTGGCTAGGATGCTAATAATCAGGCTACCTCAGAACACTATACTGACACATTGGATATTAATCAATGTGACAGGGGCCCAGTTCACCCCCTATGGCCCGCTTGGACCAGCGCCCGTTTCACCCCATGTGTCTGTTTCTGGTCCACCAGATGCGGGTCTGATACACACCCCAGTGGGGTAGGCAGCTGGCCCAGAAACATGCGTCTGGAAGGACCGGAGCCCACAGTCCAGGCTCAAGGGCCACCAATGTGGGCCATAACAATCTGAACTAGGCAGGCATATATGTTTCTGTGCTAACCTGGCCCAGCGTGAGGGTTTTCCATGGCTATCTGTTGTGCAGGGAGCAGGGTGTCAGCCACAGTGCGGGGGTGGGGCCAACCGGCTGAACGTTTTCCCCTGCCCTCCCTCCCTGGCTGCGTCAGGCCGTGGAAACATTGATCCCGTTCCCCGACCTGCCCCAGACCCCCCTCGCTCCCCCACTCCAGGATGTGCAGCCGCTGCCAGCATGGCAGCTGCACATTTGTTTTTTACCCAGTACTAGTGTAGAGTGTTGGGGATTGGCCCAGCCAGTAGCTAAGGAAGGTCAGGGGCTCAGCCTCCCTGAAAATGTTTTGTCCTCTTTTCTTTCAGTCTCTGGTAATCAAAAATCAACAGGTAGTTGAAAACAAAGGGGTTTGACAAAAGACATTTACAGATAAATGAATGAAGATGCCCCTCAGCTCCACAAGTGGTCCCTTCCTTTACTTGCAGCCTTCTGTCTCCTAGATTGTAAGCCCCTTGCATCAGAGATCTGTCTCTAATTAATGATTGTTCAGTGCCAGGTATATTGCTGGTGCTATATCAAGACATGACAAGGCTCCATTGGGCCTGAACATTGTCCCAGCAACCAGGAATTTTGGGGGTTTGAGTGCCAATATATTGATGGGATTGGGGGGCCACATTCCCTAAAGTGTAAGAGAACTGCTGACTTGTGGCCTAATGACTTAAGCCATATGGTGAACTGAAATATGTCCCTGCAAAAAAATTTTCATCCTAACTGGAGTATTTAATCTCTGATGGGTTATAGAAATACCACCAGATTTTTCTGAAAATGCTTTTATGGAGAATAAAATGTTCTAAAGAATTAAACATTCTTATTTATTTATTTATTTATTTATTTATTTATTTTATTTCAGTGCTTCTAACCCGCCCCCCTCCTGCCACACGGCAGCTCAGGGCGGCGTACGGCAAGTAGAAATACAAAGTGATAAAACAATATAAAATAGAAATAATTAACATTCATTAAAATAAACAATCACAGGGCCAAACTAAAACCTCAGCCCACCGCCCCCCCCCCAAACAATTCTTGCTCTACTAGAGTGCCTTATGCATTATTATAGAGCAGTGATAATCACTCTATAGTTAAGGCCAGGTTACATCTTTAATTTTAATGCATGAATATTCTATTGTTTACAAAAATGCCACCATTTATCCTATTTATCTGAAAATTGACAGAGAGGAACACTTGGGGAGGGGTACAATCTGTCCAAATTTCATGCAGATCAGACAAAAAACAAAAATGTTATAGTGGTTTGAAAATCAAAGTAAAAATAGGTTTTCCTCCCCATTTCAGACAGCTTTATTATTTGCTTGAAATTGTATATTATTTATTTATTTATTTATTTTATTTTTAAAATTTTTCTGTCCCACCCATCCTGCCACAGGCAGTTCTGGGCAGCTTACAATAATAACCATAAAACAATTTTAAAACAAACACCACAAGGAGGAATTTAAAAATATCCCTAACCACCCACCACCCTAACCCTAAGTTTAAGAAAAAAATTGTGAGGTATAGTGGTGTTAGGAAATTCAAGGGTGCCTTTCGGTAAGCTCCTTTTTTCTTTTTCAAAATTTGTTTGGTAGTTTTAAAGTTATAAGGTTTTGAATTTCCCATATTAGTCAACAGAGAGTTCATAATGTCATGCATGCACAGTTGTAGTGTCTCCTGCTACTCTTCCCCATCTGACCCTTCCCCACCATGCATCCTGGTTAGTGTGCTTGAACTGACAGGGTGGTTTAAATTGCAACCTGGTAGAGGTGCTGGGACTGGTAGTGGTGCTGGGACTGCTGGGGTTTTAAATCATGGATGGGGATTGGTGCTGGGACCAGGTGGTGGGTTTAAATTGCAGCTGGGGAGGGGTGCTGCAACTGGGAAAGGGTTTAAATAGCAGCTGAGGAGGAGTGCTGAGATGGTGGGGTGTTTAAATAGCAGCCAGGGAGGAGTTCTGGGTGATGGTGGACCCATGTGGTGTGTGTGTGTGTGTGTGTGTGTGTGTGTAAAATTGCAGGCAGGGCAGGGTGATGGGAGTAGGAGGGGTAAAATTGTAACCAGGGAGGGGTGATGGTGAGCTGGTGTGTGTGGGGTCACTTGGTGGTGGGGGGGGGGCTGGGAAGCTGGTGTGGGGTCACTGGGAGTGAGGGGGTTCAGGAATCCAGGGCAGGGAGGGTCACTGAATCTCTGGGACATGTATTGAATCAAGGTGGAATGTTATTTGGGTCCTTGGGGGGGTTCAGGGAGTGAGGGCGGGGGTATCATTTGGGGCTATAGGGATGCAGGGTGGAATCATTTGGGGGCATGGTGTTCAGGAAGGAGCGAAGGGTGTCATTTTGGGCCATCTGGGGTGCAGGAAACGAGATTGGGTAGTCACTTAAGGCCGTGCGTTGTGCAGGGAACAATGGCAGGGGTGTCATTTGGGGGTGTAGGGAAGCAGGGTGGGGTCATTTGGGGTCATGCAGGGTACAGGGAGCCAGGGAAGGGAGTTATTTAGGGTTGGGGCAGTTCAGGTAGCCAGGGCAGGAAGGCCATTTGGTGTATTTCTCTTTCAAAAACCAGGGAAATTATATACTCAAAAAACCCTTCATTTTAAGAGAGAATGTAAGGCCCTTACAAATTCAACCATGCTCCAAAAAGCATCGAAATTGTAAGTTAAGCCTTCCGCCTTAACTTCTGTGCAATGTAAGTAGTAAAGAGTTGCCTTGTGAGAGAGGGGTAGGGTAAAAATGTAAGTAAATAAATTAAACAAAATAAAGATGTAGTACAGTCTCACATATTATGCTAGCTTACAACTTAGGCTCCATGCACCCACACTTTCAGCCCCAGTCCTTTTCCTCTGCAGGTTGGGGGGGGGGGTTGGGGAGGGGTGTTAAACTGAAGCTGTGGACAGGAAGGGGTGAGGGGGCAGTCCTCTTTTGCATATATCCTTTCACTTGGGTTGGGGAGAATAGGACAGCTGGGTACCAGAAGACTTTATATGGGGAAACAAGGTTAATGGATACAGGATAGGGCGGAAACAAATAGTAAAAAAACAAATTGTGAGTATTTGCTGAGTTCCGAGGATCAATCCCAAGTGTTTGGTCTGGTCTAAGGACCTTTGGCGAATGCTTGGGAATTCCTAGTGTGGGGGGCCAAGTAGGGGGCCAGAGGCCAGGGGGAGCCTGGGGGAAGGGAATGGGCCAGGGAAGAGGGGGTAGGGGCCTAGC
>QEPC01014195.1:3406122-3416974 GCA_003113815.1 Sphenodon punctatus
GAGGGGGGTGTCCCGCTGCCGCTCTGCAATTAATTAGTTTGAAACTGCAATTAATTAGTTTGAAAATTAGTTTTGAAACTTTATGGGATTGCAGAATTTTCCATTTTGGGTCGCAGAATTTTGGAAAATATTTTGCAGAAGAATCGGGGCCCTGCTCATAGCCAATGTAGCACAGGCTGGAGCTCAGACTTGCATAGGCACCTGTGAGGCTGTCCAGGCAGCTCAGGAGCAATTGCACGGCCGGGGAATGCCACAGGTCACACAGGGCCATGGCCTCATGGAAGGTCCAGCTATGGGGGGTGCCTGGGGTGGTGGGGCCCGCGAGCCCTGGGGAAGTGCTGCCAGCCATGGTTCAGCAAGCAGAAGATACTAACGGCAAAGAAAGAGGGGCCCCACAATCCCTGGAGGGATGGGAGGGGAAGCAGGGGCGCTCCAAGGCCAAGCAATAAGGCCAGAAGCCGCAACATGGCACGGCAATTGAGCGAAGGATGGGGTACAGACCCAGCCCAGCTGCTGGAACCGAGCACACATACAGGAAAGCCTACACACTAATCAGGATAGCGAGGACAACAGGCAGCCAACACAGAGAAGTGGGAGGTGAAGACAGCAGGAATGCAGGTGCTACCTGCACGCCCGGGCACAGGCTGGACCATGCGCTGGGACCCATGCAGGGACCGCAGGTGTACGCAATGGGGCACCCACTGACACCCCACCCCAGTCACCCTGCAGGAGTCAGCCCAGCCGGCCGGGGGGGCAGACCAGAGGCGACCCGGGGGCTCCTGCCCGGTTGCCAGGTCACAACCTGGAGGTGGGGCAACACAGGCACCAGCCTATAACGCACCTGGGGCACCGTTCACCATGGAGCTGGGATGGCTGGGTGCCTGCGGGATGCACCTAGCAGTCTACGCAGAGTGGTACCGCTCACACACGGACTCTTGCACATCCAGACCGCAGAGGTGCACCTGGCCACTCAGCTGCGGGTGTGCATGGCCAGGAGTGCTGCTAGAGCTCGGAGAGCCCACCACGGGTGCAGGTGCTCCCTGGCCCAGCTCAGGGCCAGCGGGTGTTTGGGACAGCCCGACAGACCCTCCTCCACATCTGGGAGCGGGCTGCTGCACTCTGCAAGGTGGCTGGATGGCGCCAGTGCCGGAGGGAGACCATGGGCCATGCTGCCCAGCTCGCTATGCCCATTGCCTGGTGGATATGGATCACGGAGTGGGCACAGGGGTGGTAGGCCAGGGCGCTGGCTCCGTGGGACAAGGCTTCCTGGAGAGCGCACTTTCGGATGGACAGGCGCATCAATCTGTGACTCGTGGAGCTGTTAATGCCCTGGATGGAGTGGCAGCACACCCCCTTGTGGGCCCCCATTCCCATGGTCCAGTGGGTGGCCATCAGGGTCTGGGCCCTTGAAACACCTGACTCCTGCCGGTCAGTCTCGCAGCACTTCGGCGTCAGGGTGAGCACTGTCGCTGGGATCGTGTGAAACATCTGCAAGGTGGTGGAGGGCGTGCTCCTGGACCGAGCGATCCAGCTGGTGGACCAGGATGCCATTATGGCCAGCTTCACGGCTGGAGGATTCCCCAACTGCATGGGCACCGTGGACGGCACCCACATTGAAATCCTCCGCCCATCCGATGTGGAGGCCTCAGAGTATGTCAACCGATACGGGTACCACTCCCTGCAGCTGCAGGCGGTCATGGACCACCAGGGATGGTTCATAGACATTTACATGGGCCACTCTGGGCGCAGCGATGATGCCTAGATCATGGACATCTCTCCCTTCTATGCCCGGATGTACCTCGGGGTCTTCGCGGACATGGGGATGACCCAGATCAAGGGGGTGCTGATGCCCCCATGCATCCTGGGGGACCCAGCCTATCCACTCACCCAGTGGCTGATGAAGGCATACCTGGTTTCCAGGAACCCTGTGGAGGTGCTATAGAATACCCGCCTGTGTGCAAGCAGGACCATGGTCAAGAGGGCCTTTGGGGCCCTCAAGCAGCGCTGGAGGTGCCTCACGGGCCGGCTGGAATACACGATGGAGACCTCGGCCCTGGTAATCAGAGCCTGCTGTGTGCTGCACAACATGCACAAGACTGATGGGGCTCCCCTCGACTACCCTGTGCCCCAGAGCCCTCACGGGAATGCTGAGAACCCATGGGAGTACTGGTATGCAAAGCGAATCCGTGCTGCCCTGGCTAGGAGGATCAGCCGGGAGGCCGAGGCGTGAGGCCATGCACCACCATCTCCACCACCCAGGGTCCCCACCAGCACTCTGTGTGTGCCCCTAGATGCCCACCCACCCCCGGTCCTGGGCCCATGAACAGAGAATTGAATGCAACTGTGGCGCCCATGCATTTATTGTGAATACCTCCTACAGTTCGCCCCACCACCACCACCACCACCCACCTCCCAGTGCCGTTGCCCCCCGTCAGGCCACTCTCCCCCTTCCCCCCATCTCCTACGTCTCTGGGGCCTCCCTCTCGGCTGCCCTGTGGCCGCCATGGAGCTCTAGGAGCTCCCCTCCCCCCCGCTGTCCATGTCCCCGAAAGTGTCCTGGGACACCTTGGTGTTCTGAGGGGCAGGCGTTGTTGAGAGGGAGGGTGGACCCAAGGCTTGAGGGTCCCCCCTGGGCGACAGCTCCCTCTGGAGGCCTACAGGGACAGGTAGGTGGATGTGCGGGCCCAGCAGGTATGCCGGCAGCTGGGGCGGTGGTGGCGGTGGTGGGGTGCCGAGGGGCCCGGCATCGGGGCCAGGGCAGACAGGTTGTCCGGCAGGGCAGTGGCCATCACATATGCGCTCATGGTCCCCATGTGCAGCAGTAGCAAAGTGCAAATGTCATGGGACCGGTCCATCTTTCAGAGTGCTCCCTCACCATCTGGTCAATGGCCTGTTCCAGCCGCCCGAACACCTCCACATGCCTTCTGTGCTCCCGGCGCTCACCCTTCCATTCAAAGTGCACCTCTGCCTTCAGCCTCTGGTCCCTTTTCTCTGTATGCTGCACAGCCCTGTCGGTGTCCGCCTCCATGCGGTCGATGGCCGCTATCATCTGCTCGCCCTGCTCAGTGGTACTGCGGACGATGTCCTCCACCTGCTCCTGCCTCTGGCACCATACGCATGCTTGGTGCTCCCTCATCCGCTGAGCCGAGGGCACGGGGCCGGCTTGCTGGGACCCAGTGGGTCGCCCTGTTGGGGTGCACAGTAGGGTTTGGTTAGGTGCCCCAGCCACCCACCCCCATCCCGTGGCACAGCTGGGGGGTCATGAGCCCCCCCCTTTGGGTGGCCAGCCGGTGCCCTCCCCCGGCATTCCTTTGCACCCGGGCCCCTTCTCCCCCGCACCCCACAGGCTGGGTTCCCCACCTGCGCTTCCCACGGCCTCCTCTCTCCCCACTTGCTGAGTTGCCTCACCTGGGACCTCTGGCTGCTCTTGGGGTTGCTTGCCACCGTCCCCCTCGCCAGCCTGTCGCAGGTGCCAGGGAGTGCCATGACCTGTGTGGATATGGGAGGGGGTGGGTGGGGGTGAGATGACCATGTCCCCCGGTGGTCCTCCGGGCCCCCGTTCTGTGGACTGGGGTGTCAGAGGTTGCTGGGGGCAGCTCCGTGTCCAGTGTGACCCCCTCCCTCCCTCGACCCATCCCCTCTGGTCCATTTCCCATCCCACCCACTGGCTTACCCTCAATGTCAGTCTTGGAGCCCTCCGAGGCCGGTCCCTTCATGTTGCTGGGGTCCCTCTGCATCCCCTGGGTGATGGTGACCGATGTGCCAGCCTCGGCTCCTCCTGGTCTGGAGATTGGCTGGGGGCTCTCAGGACTGGTGTGCGAGGAGGGCCTGCTGATCCCTGAGGTCCTGGGGTATTCCTCTTGGGGGGTGGGGCCCCTGGAGCCAGTGCCTTCTAGCAGGGTGACAAGGGAAGGGGCTACATTGGCCCATTCCCTGCCCTGGACCACAGTGCTCCCCACAAAGCACAGGGCGACAATGGAGCCCTTCATGTGCAGGATGCGATCCAGGGCATCATAGGAGAGGGTGGTCCAGGATCCATGCCTGGACTTCCGGTTGTTGTCCTTGATGACCTTGTACCCCCTCTTGAGCTCTTTAACCTTTGATCATCACTGGGCCTCTGCCCAGGTGGTGCCCCCCTGCCTCCATGTCCCTCATGATCTCCTGGTACAAGTGCTCATTCCTCTGGTTGACTGCTAGCTCCAGCTGGTGCTCCAGGGTCGCCCAGATCCTAATGAAGTCCTGGGTTTCCCTGTGCCCCCATTGCCCCCCTCAGTGGTATGGCCTTCTCCCGCTTGGTCCTGATCCTGATCCTGGTCCTGGTTCTGGACCTGGTCCTGGTCCTCCTCCTCCTCCTCCTCCTCATTCCCTCTGCCTGTCTCCTCCAGGGGCTCGGGCTCCTGGGCCCATTTCCATGTCTGTGGGTCGTAAGGGGGGGCAGTTGGTTGCTGGGTCCCCTCAGCCCCATGGGCCTCCCCCTTTCCCCCCACCGGCCGGCCCTCCCACCCCCCTTGGTGCCCCTGTGCTGCTTTCCCCCCCTCATTCCCCTTACCCATTTCCGGGGTGCCTCATCCCCCGGGCCAGTTGCTGGTTCTGGGGTGACCTGTCCTGGCTTTTGCTGCTGCTGCTGCTGCTGCTGCTCTCCCTTCACCACCTCCATGTGCAGCACGACCACCTCCTCTGCCTGCGCCTCCTCCTCCCTTGCTCTCTCACCCTCTGCTCTCCTCTTCCTTCTGCCTCGCTCCATCCTTTCATGTTCCCCTGCTGCTGGGTGCCCTTTAAATCTCCCTCCCCGGCCTGTGTTGTTGCTTGTTGCCTGGCAGCGATGCTGCGTGCTTTGTCCCTGGCTGGGAATTGTTTTGATTGCTTCCGTCTGGTGGTTGCCGTTCAGTTGTTACATTTTGTTGTTTCCCGGTGGCAATTGCTTTGACCACACTTTCGGAGATGGTCTGGGCCAGAGCTCTGGAAGGGTGGTTAATTTTGTCCCCTGCTGGGGATTGTCTGTGGTGAACATCTGGTGCCCGTCGAACAGACATTTGTGGCCCTTTGGCCCCACTGCGGGGTTGTGGGTGGTTCACTGTGGTTGACTGTGATCTCGTCATGTCTGAAAACACTCTGTGATCTTGTCATGTCTGAAATTACCTAGTGTCTTGTCATTCCACATTCGCCCTGTGGTTCTTGTATTATCAATCCACTCAGTCTCTTGTCATTCTGCTCACTACCCATGGCCATCTCCTTGCAATTTCATCTAAATCTTTGACACTCCATTCTCTACTAATCACTGCCTCATGAAGCCCCATCACCCCTTATTGTAATTCCACACAGTCGCTTGTTCTGTTGTTTCAATGTCCTCATCTGTGTCCGTCCATCCCCTCACTGTAGCACTCCTGCTCCTCAGTTCACTGAGTTCCATTTCATTCCAATCCTATTTGTCATTCTGCCAGCACCCCATTGTCCTGTCATTGTCATTCCACCCAGTTTTTAAATTATTCCATCTGTACTTTGTAAAGCACCAGATACATTGCTGGTAGGGGCGGGAAACCGGTACAATCCGGTATCCGATAATGCCGGTATCGGGCGTACCGGCATTATCGGATTCGGCCCCGGTATTCCGGCCCGGTACCGGATTTCAGTGTTCCGGTTTTTTTACATTGCAGCCATTTTTAAATGGCTGCAATGTAAAAAAAATTAAAGCCCCAGCCAAACAGTTTTTTTAAAAAAAACCCTCCCCGAGTCCAGGCTGCGCGGGTGGAAGGGGGGACACCCCCCTCCCACCCTGCCCAGCCTGGCTTTTTGTTGTAAAAGATAGATGCAACAGAGTGAGACCCCGAGGCGAGCCCCCCCCCCAGCACCAGCGGCCGCGGCGTCCCCGCAGCCGCAGGTAAGTATGACCCGATCCCTGGGGGGGGGTGTTTAACACCCCCACCCCCCAGGGATCACCCCTACTAAAGTTCAGTGCGCTTACCTTTGGGAGCTCCGGCGGTGGCGGCGGCGGGCGGTCCGGCGGCCTCAGCTGCACGTGGTGGTGCCACATGCCGGCTCAGGTGCTGAGTATTTCTGAGTTTCCGTGATTCTGAGTTCCGAGGTTTTCTGAGGTCTGGAGTTCCAAATCCCGATTTCTGAATCCCCAGAAAAAGTTCTGAGTGATGGCCAAAAACCTGGTATTCAGAACCTCGTAAATCCTCACAAGGATTTTTTGTTGTTGTTATTCAGTTTAGCACTAATAAATAAGGACGTAACTTACACAAATTGCGTAGTTGAAAATAGAATTTCTGAACCATGTCTGACGCCTGGGTTTTCATGAACAAAGTGTGTTTGAAAATGACACCCAAGTTCTTTATCTAGCCCACTACCTCCACCCAGACCCCATCCACATTCAGGAGCCTGGGGAGGCAAGAGCATCCTCCTATCGGCTGCCCCTTCCCACCAACATCACCTTATTCTTCCCTGAACTGAGCATGAGGTATCTTCAATGTATCCAGGTGGCTATATCATTCAGGCATTCCTACAAGGCAGAGGCCACATTGGTAGGGCTCATGGGGAAAGAGATATACAATTGTGAATCATCAGCATATCGATGATACTTTACTGAGTGCTTGGTCATGACATCCATAAAAGACTGCATGTATACACTGAACAACATGGGTGAAAGTATAGGAGAACCTTGAGGAATGCCACAATTCAGTCCCGTAGGGGATGACCCATATCCATCCATCACCACCAATTTTCTCTTCCCTTCCAGATATGACTGAAACCACTGATTGGCAGCTCCTGTCACACTAGCGACATCCCTCAGCTGCCAAAGGAGCAACCCATGGTCAATGGTATCAAATACTTCCATAAGGAAACAAAATGAGCAGCTGTCCTCATGCTAAGATCATCAGCAGATCATTCAATACCCTGACAAATATGGTCTGGTGCTGAAACTTGATATTCAAAATTACTCAGTTTTTACTATTTTGATATTCGACTCGGTTTTACCGAGTACCAAGTAACCAAGGAATCAGCCCAGTACTTCACCAGTACTCAGTACTCGGATAAATCCTCAGATGGGCAACATATGGGGCACTTCCTGCAACATGCGGGGTTTTTCCTGGTTCTATATAAGGGAACTCGGTACTTGGAAAATACTTGGTACTTGATTTTATTTTACCGAGTATTTTATTGAGTATCGAGTATTCAGTTGAGTTACTGAGGACTAGCCAAACACTCGGAGATGATCCTTGGAAACTTAGAAATACTCGCAATTTTTTTTTTTTACTATTCGGTGCAGCCCTAGAGCGATCTCTACCCTGTGGGAAGGTTGGAACCCAGACTGGAATTTCCCCAAAATATTGTTGTAGTACAGGTATCTCTGTAGCCACACAGACTTCTCAATCACTCCAACATCAAAAGATGGTTTCTTGAGAAGGGGGCGGACCTCTGCACATTTGAGGGCGGCCATCACCCTTCCCTCCCTAAAAGAGGCATTAACATTAGTGAAACCAACAGTAGGGAAACTGCTTCTGAGTTTTTCTCAGTCATACCACTTCCATATCCAGACTTCAAAATTACAACTTCCTTTAAAAAAACAACAACCCAAAACTCTTTACAAGGAACAGGAATGGGCCCAACTCAATCTCCAGAACACCTACAGCTACCTTATTACCTATCCTTGCACTAGCTACACATGCATGTGAAAATCACAAAGACCAAGGGTGCAGCCAGATATGCTGCAGGGGATGGATCCCCTAATGGCTCCATGGTGGGCAATCGCTGCCACCACACTACGGGACAAAAGTGGGGGAGCCAGACAGACAGTCTTGGGGAAGCTGAGTGGGATGGCCCCTGTTGGAACTTCTGCCACAGCCGTAGTGGGCTACGGCACTGGTTGCACGTGCAGGTGTTCCATCCCCTGGCCCAACCAAAATCCGTCCTCTGGCCATGACATGGCTGCACATGATGAGTGACTGTACCTGCCACTCACAGGCCCACTGTGGGACTCGCTGTGCGGCAGGGCAGAAGGGACCCAGCAATCCAGCTTGGCTGTGGGGTGTATGAACTGAAGGTTGCGGGTGGATAACCAGATCGTATTGCCTTCCTTCAGGTCGAGGGGTGACCTGAAGGAAGTCTTATCTACTTGGAGTTATTAAGAAGCCTTTGCAGCCTTCAGATGTTCCCTTAACTCAAGTTGGATCTGCTGCATGTGATAAAGTAAATCTGTGGCTGCAGCAACCTGAAACAGACATTGGAGGTTGTGGGGGATGATAACCAGCAAATAATTAGCATAAAATGGGGTGTGTTGTGTTAAAGAGTGGGTGGCATTGTTACATGCAAATTCTGCAAATGGGAGACAGTCAATTAAAGTTTAGGAAACAATGAAGATATTTCCTCTAAGACCTGGTTTATTCTGTCAGTCTGGCTGTCAGTGGACACTTGAGGTCAGAAGCTTACCATTTACCATATTCCATTTACTGCAATTTGCCATTTACTGTATAGTGATTTACCATGTACTACTTACCCTGTACCGCCTTCGGCCGAGTAATACACATACACAAAATGCAAAATGCCATTTTGCGCATGTACATTACTGAGATAAACACAGCACACAGTAAGCATCACATGGTAAAGGGGTATATGGTAAATGGTAAATTGAGGGAAACGGTATTTTGAGAAAAAATTATTGACCGAGATCTTGATCTGTTATTTAGATTGCACTGAGATCTTGGTGACAATTCTTGTAATAGTTTCATGAGAAGAACATGATTCTCGTTTCAGCCGTAGCTGTGGAAAGACAGGAGCAGGGTATAAAATGGGCCATCTAGGTGAGCATAGATAGAAGAAGATAGATACATTTTTATTGTTAGCCGAAGGCCATAACAAATTAGGTGAGCATTTAAATGACCATTAGGGTGGTGGTATGGTTCCGTGATGAAGTCCATGAAAAGTGAGAACCATGGCCAGGTTGGAATGGGAAGTGGGAGTAGCAGTCCTTGGGGTCAAGCCTGAGATACCGTGGCTCAGGCACAGGTGTCACACAATTGGACATATTGCCATGCCTGGGTCCTCATCTCTGACCACCAGAATGTGCGGGATAGCAGAGCCATGGTCTTACGTTCCCTGAAGTGGCCAGCTAGTGTGGTGTCATGGCACCAATGTAGTATGGAGGGATCCTTTTGTATGTAAGACAGACTGTTATGGAGGAGAAGGCCATCTGGTGGGAGGGCAGGGTGCTGGACAGCCACAAAGTGGTGGTGGTGTGGCCCCTGCTCAAAAAAACATTGCTTGACGTTGACTCCCCCACCAGTTATTGGCCAGCCTCTAACCTTCCCTTTTTGGGGAAGGTTATTGAGTGGGTGGTGAATCAGCAGCTGCAGAGCATCTGGACCGCACCGGTTTTCTTGATCCCTCACAGTCCGGCTTTCGTTCAGGTTATGGTAGTGAGACTGCATAAGTGGCTTTGGTCAATGACCATCGCTGGGAATTGGATCAAGGTCGTTCAACCCTGCTAATCCTATGAAATCTGTCAACTGCATTTGATACCATTGATCATGAGATGTGATGACTTGTCTGTGGGACTATGCTGGGGTGTTCTTGAATTGTTCCGCTCCTTCCTGGCTGCAAGAACTCAGCGGGTGGAGATTGGAGATTGTTCATTTTCTCCCTGGGACCTCACGTGTGGAGTTCCACAAGGCTCTATTCTGTCCCCTCTCTTGTTCAATGTGTACATGCAGCTGCTCGGCGAGGCCGTGAGACAGTATGGGGTGCGGTGTTATCAGTAAGCTGATGACACCCAGCTCTACCTCTCTTTTTCATCCAACCCAGACCCGGCAGTCTCGGTGCTTATCTGATGTCTGGCAGCTGTGGGGGATTGGATGAGGGCAAGCCATCTTTAACAAAATCCTGACAAGATGATGGTGATGTTGGAGGGGAGGGTGGTGGGTGTGACGTCCACCATCATTGATGGGGTTCGTCCCCCGCCTGTCTCTCAGATTTTGAGTCTGGGGGTACTCCTCGATCTTCAGCTTCACCTGGATCTCCAGGCTGAAGTTGTGGCGAGGAGTGCTTTCCACCAATTACACCTGGTGCGATGGCTTAAGTTGTATGTCTCGGACTCTGACCTGGCCACTGTCATCCATGCCTTCATCAACTCAAGATTAGACTATTGTAACACATTGCCATGAGCACATTACACCAGTGCTCCAAGCTCTGTGCTAGCTTCCGATAGTCTTCTGGGCCCAATACAAAGTGTTGGTACTTACCTATAAATCCCTTTATGGTCTGGGCCCCTCCTATCTGTGAGACCGCCTCACCCTCCGTGCTGCAGATCGACCCCTGCGGTCTGCCAGGAGCACCCTTCTTGATGTCAACTGGGTGGTGCAGGGGGCTACAATGGAGAGGGCATTCTTGGTGGTGGCACCTAGGATGTGGAACTCTTTTCCGGTGGAGGCCTGGATGGCCTGGGACCTTGCCTCATTTCAATGACAGTGCAAGACTTGTCTGTTCCACCAGGCCTTTGGTGAGGGAGGTGGGTGAAGGGTGGGTGAGGGTGGGAGGGGAGGATGAGGTTTTTATTAGGGATGGGCGAATGGGGTTCGGAAGTTCAGAATTTGGCCCAAACTTGGCCTGTTCGGACGACCGAACCTGAAACTGAACACGAACAGACCGAACTGAACTCAATTCCGAATGTCGAAATGATCAAACAGTTCGGTCAGTTCGGATCATGTTCGGGTGAGTTCAGGTGGCTAAAACATGGTGTCAGTGGAAGGGCAAATGTGGCAGGGAGGGGGAGTCAGCTGACTCAGCTGAGGAGCAGATTTCCAGGCACCAGGGGTGGAGGGTGGAGACTGGCTTGGAGTAGCAGCCAGTCTGCCCA
>QEPC01014204.1:0-10412 GCA_003113815.1 Sphenodon punctatus
TTCATCTTTTGTTCAGTACCCTGAATATTCCCAGTTCCTTCAAGCTTTCCGGATACAGGACTTGTTTTCCAAACTCTTTATCATCTTTGTCACCCTGTTCTGAACCTCTTCCAATTTGTCAATGTCCTTCTTAAAATGAGGTGCCCCACACTGAACACAATACTCTAGATGAGGTCTGACTAGTGCTAAATAATTATTACTTCTGCTGACTTTAAAACAATGCTTCTGATAATGCAGCCTAAATTTGCATTAGCCTCTTTTGGAGTCACATCACATTAATGACTCTCATGAAAGTGGTGGAGGGAGCTATGTGTCCTGTTGCTCTCTCCCTATAGACCTCCTTCCACTATCCACAACCCGGAGCCATGTGTTTCAATGCCATGCTGGTATCTACAGCAAAGATGTCATCAGTTCTGAACAGAACTCCGGCCATTTTACAGCAAGGGATGACCATAATATTCATGTTCTGGCCCTTGTGGATCAACTCTTTTCACCTTGGTGGAGGCCACAGCATTGGTGGCAAATCAAGCCAGCTGTTTTGTGCAACTGCGGTCAGCCTACATAATGGTCCATGAAAAGTCTTGAGGTCATCAGAAGTTTGCTGATCAAAAACATTTGCTAACTTCTTAATTGAATGGCTTGTGCTGGCTTCTTGGCAGAAGAAATGCAGACCAGAGAAGGAAAGTAGGGGTCTTGCCATTATGGAGATCCAATGGACTTCATTTACCCCTTGATAGGAAGGTGAGGTGACTATACAGAAGTTCTGAGGACAGCTCCCACCTTGGGGTTTGCACCACGGCTGTGGAGAATCTCGACTGTCAATCTGTGTCCTAGAGGAGCCTTTTCACTGCAAAATTCAGAAGGAACTTTCCATTTCACAGCAAGCTGCTGAGGCCATTCAACCGAAGACAGGATTTAGGGCCCGTTGAACTGGCAGTGAGTAAAGCACAGCTGGTAGGTTGAAAACCACACGTTTATTTCTGTGCATTGCAAACTGCCAACTCCAATTCCAGTTGTAAATTAACATCAACCAAGAGTAATGGTTCTTCTGTGAATATAAAACTAAATCAATTGGCCTCACTATAGGAGCTCTCTTCCCACAGTGTTTTGTTTAATTGATCAATGTCCTCCAGGCTTTTTTTGACTAACTGACCACTCTCAACCCTGAAAATATTCCATAGGCCACCAGGAAGCCAACAAGTACTTCAGTGGAAGAGGTACTGGGGCTCAAAGACAACTGAAATGAGTATCTGCAAAAATGGGTATACTATATCCATCAGAATCTCAGTGTCTGATCAGTACCCAATGGGCTACCCAAGTTACCTATTAACTGTTTTGAACCCCAGTCTTTTGACTTCCGGTAAATTGTTTCCAAATTCTCATCGGGAAAAAAAAAAAGATAAATCAGTATATCAAGTAGCCCGTCAGAGAGTAATCAAATACTGATTAGTACCCAATGTTACTGGCTTGGGTAAAGTACCATAATTTTGATGGATATAACAGTTTTTGTGGGTACTTGTTTTGGCTCTGTTCTGTGCTAAGAACCAGCCTTAGGTTATGGTAGATTGGGCAATGTTGGAGTACAGCATGGTCCAGAGTAAGGGTGCAGCAGTGGCTGGTTTCTGAGAGCCATATGTTCCCTGGTGGACTCTATCTTTCATTTCTTTAGCCCTTTGCCCAATGGCCATTCACAACCATAGTCCTACTCCATACAGACATAGCCCCAACTCGACCACTCTATGCATGTTGTCGTGAATTTTCAGGCTGAAATGAGAGGAGGCTGCAGCAGGAATGTTCCATCAGGTTTATTCAGATACACAGCTGTGGGACACACTGGTATTGCTACCAATGGACAACACCTTTCAGCGAAGGGTTTTCTTATATACACAGTAGTAAACAAGCAACCATACGTGGTTCAATCATGCTGGTATTAGATAACCATATCTGACAGACAATACCTCTTGTTACAAGGCAGAAATTGGGTTGCTGAAGCAAGCAAGTTCAGTTCCTTTGAACTAGGGATAAGGGGGCCCAAGGGTGGAGCGGGACATCTGTCAGGGAGTGTAGCTAACCACAAAATCTACACACACAGGTGTTATCATTAGATATAGATGTGGGCCAGCATAGAGATGTCAACAGGAAAAAAAACCTGGATAGCTAAAGCTTTAGCTTTAGCTTATTAAAAATAGGTTATGGAGTTTAAGCAAACTGCAAGCTGTATTGCATTATAATAGCAATGGAGTTTTAAGCTAAAGCATTGTCAAGGATCTGTAGGCCAAATATTATATAGCTTGGGATTCTTCCATAAAGTCCATAAGCACTGTCTTTACAGCCATAACCCCATGGCCTACAGACATAGTCTAAACACACATGGACACCCCACCAATCATGCCTACAGCCTTTACCATGGTGTTACCTTTCCTTATCTCTGTTCAGGGCACAGTAGGGGGAAGCCTTGTGATCGGAGCTGGTCTTACTGTGGGGTGGCCGCCCTGGGCCCTGCCCCCAGTGGGACCTGCAATGGCCCACAATTGGACTGTTTTCTTTTTAAAAAAAAAATATATTTTTTGGGTGGGGCGACTACCACCCCACCTGCACTACTAACTGTGTTGGGGGGCAGCATGCATGCATGCTCGTTGCGTGTGGGGACCCACCGCCGCCACTTGACCCACACACCACGCTGCTCCGGAGTCTGCCCCCCTGGCCTCTGGCAGGGCCCCACATGGTTGACCCCTGCCATTCCTCACCCACCTGACTGGCTCCACCTCCTCACTCCCTCATGTCCCCCCTCCCCTCACAGGAAGTTGCTTTATGAAACTTTCTGGCAAGGGAACACTTTCTGGCTGGTGGGGGATGCGGGCAGTTGCATTGGTGGTGGAGCAGAGTCAGGCGGATGAGGAGCCAGACTTCGGCGGAGCAGCGAATGAATGTGTGAGTGAGAGATGTGTGTAAGAGAAGGGTGTATGTGTGGGTGAGTGTGTGCGCATGAGAGGGAGTTGCTCCCCCTCCCATGGCTGTTCCCTCTTGCCCCCTGATGGCTGCCCCCACTCCTCCACCCTCCATGGCTCCTGGAGGGGGAAAGGGAGCCAACCTCCTGCCCAAGGAGAGGCCCAGCAGAATGACCCTGATGACCCCTCCTGCTTAGCAGCCTAAGCCTGACATCCTTGGACTGACCTCCAGCCCTCCCAGAAGACCCAGGCCCAGCAGCACTGAGGTAAGGACCACTCGGCCAATACCTCTTCCTCCTCTTTCTTTATATGAGTTCATTTGTGCTGCTACATGCCTCTGTGGGGCTTTGGGAGTAGAGTGGGGCCATCTGGGGGATGGTTTGGGAAGGGGATGGGGGGTGCTGTGATTGTGGGGGGGCTGTTTCTTGTTTGATATGTTTAACTGGATTTTCAGTGCTTTGATACTTGAGATTCTTAAATCCAATAACTGGAAAGGGGCCACACTGACAAAGGCTTGCTGAGAGCGGTGTTTGGCTGCTTTGGGCTTGAGGTTCAGTTCCTCATCCCTGCTTTCATGGGGGGGTGTTTGTGCTGTGACGGTGTGGGGGTTGTTTCATTTATGTTTGATCAGATGAATCTATGCTTGAACTCCTGTGTTGGGAGTGTAATAGGAATATGCTCAAGAGGAGGAGAGTTCAGGCCCTGAGTAATCTGTCCCTATCTGTTGTGTGCATGCCCACCTGTGTTTTAAAAATAAGAGTCTTTGCCTTTTAACCATATCTGTGTCCTGAGCTTCCTTTCATCTAAACCAGATTTAAATGTTGTTTGGAGCACATTGTGCTGACAAGGTAAAAATCACTTATATGACAATTCTCTAATTGTCAAAGGGAAGTGGGTGGGGCCTTGGAAAATGGGAGGGACCACATGAATGTGGGAGGAGCCATGGGAAAGTGGGCAGATTTTGGAATGTGCATGGAGATGAGAGGGGCCCACATTTTGTGTTCTCCTTGACCCCTGCAATTTCTAATGCCAGCCCTGCTTGTGATTGCCTGTGCCTCTGTTACCCTAACAAAATAGGAAGTGCTGTTATTTACCCATGACTGAAAATGGGTAATATCATTTTCTATGTTTGGGTAATATCATTTTCACAGTGCAGACTGTGCAACCACACAAGGTCCTCCAATATGTGGAGTTCACGAATCAACATGGAGCAAATGTGAATAGATGAGAGCATGAGTATGAGAAGCAATGACTAAAATTATGGGCTCAAAGAGCCTGAAACAAAGGGTGCCCCAGACCACAGAAGATCTGCAGTAGAGGTGAAAGGTATATCTGAGAGGAACATGTGATCCACCAGATTTAAGTGCTCTGATCTGAATTTGTCTTAGCAAATACTTGGCCTTCTCCATGGGTGAATATTGTTTGGTTCAGTTCATTCATGTTCAATTTGGTCGCTTGTTAAGTCACTTGTTCAGTGTGGTTTGGTTGTTGTTTAGTCTGGTTTCAATTTGGTTGTTGTTTGGTTTGGTTTTGTTGAGTTATGTTGTTCAGTTTGGATGGGGGTTGGTTCAGCTAAGTTTAACCTTTTCATCCAGGTTGGTTTGGTTGTTTGCTCCTTAGTTTATATTTGCCTGAAAGCTGTGCAGGCTGAACTCCAAACTGAACCGCTGCAAAAAATAAACTGGACTGAACCCCACAACCCTGAATTGAACATCAAAAACCAGCCCAGCCCCAAACTGAATCCCTCACCTAAATGACCCTGAACCAAACTGATCCTGAACCAAACTGGATCCAACCTGAACCAGACTGGAGCTCCTCTCCAACTCGAACATTCAACTGCTGATTCAATCAGGATAATAACTTCAAATATGAGTTTAATATTCATTTCATCTCTAGCCTGTGGTGATTCAGAATTATCCCTCTGATACACGATGCCCGCAAGTAAACTAGAAATAACAACATGCAAGTAATATCTAAGCCCTCAGAGCTTCAGTGCAGAAGGTCTTAGCCCAAGGATTCTTAAACTTTATATTTCCCATCCCACAAAACCAAAGTTGCTTGCGCCACTCTCCAATCTCCATGAGAGTTTTCCATCCCAATGCCTCTTGCTGAGCTGCTGTGTACTACCTGGTCCCAGCACAGATGCAGCAACAGCAGGACTCAGGAGTTCCTTTGCTTCTTCTAGCAGCAGCTACTAGTGCACCACAGACTCTTCTGGGTGAGGGGGAAGGAGGAAAATGGAGAACAGAGCTAGGAGGAGAGAGGTCACGTATGTTCAGTCCTCTGTGCTCTGACAGGGAGACAACTACACATGCACACTGATTCCCAGTTCTGACTTTTACCCTGCCTCATCTCACCCTGATACTAATCAGCACGGTCCCAGAGCAGCACACCACCTAGTTTGGGGAGCACTGTCCTAAGCCCCATGTGGGATGTTATTAACTGAACCTTAAAAAATGAATTACAGCAACATTACATTTTTTCTAAGAGTTGAGTCCAGTGGCTGTCCATAAAACAAACATATCCCAATTTTAGGAGGGGGCCCACAGCACCATTTCACACAACACTCCAGCTTCCCTGGAAGCTACACTGTAACTGGGACTATAATTCGGCTATCAAACAAATCTGCAATGAGCGTGTCACTTTTCTTTAAAATTTAACAGCCATCCAGTCAGGTAATTGAGTAGGCGTGTGCATTATTCCAATAAACAAAAACAGTCTTTGTGCAACAGTAGTTCAAGGAACCTCTGTATAGATGGGAATGTGTAATTGCTTTGAAAGTCTCATTAGATCAGGGCGAGCAGCAACAGGTTCCCTCACTAATAAGCTTACATAAATCACAGAGTCTTATTGAAGTTCATTATAAAATAATGCCAGGAAAATAATAAGGAAGGTTTGTTGCCCTCTTGTGCTTCCCATGTGGCGATCTAAATATGTGTGAGATCTTGTCTAGTACAGGAAGAGTATTACAACTGTTGACATGGGATGCTTTTAAACATCTCGTCGAATTTATCATAGCTGATCCACAGATTCACACTGGATTACTATGGAGCTGAAACAATAGATTAAACTCACTGGGTGCAATCCTACTGCTGGCTTACGCTCATCGCAGGTGTGATGTTGAGCTGTATGGCGGGCGATCAGGCACGCATGCCCACATAGCAAGCTGCACATGGCAACGGTGTGCCCCTGCCCATGTGACACCCCCCTCGAGCCCCCACCCCCACAGCCCAGGGAATGAAGCAGGAGCCATGCCTGCTCCAGCTCTCAGACTGCGGGAGGTGGGGTGGGGGGTCAGTGGGAGGTCGCACAGGAAGGGACACACCATTGCCCCACGCGGCATGCATGCGCGCCTAAGTACGAGCGTTCTTGCACTGTGCCTCGCATCGGCACAGTTTGCGAGGCCTGTAGGATTGCACCCAATAAATCTACCGTACCCAAATGGAAGATTATTTTTAGAATAATAACTAATATCTATTTATGCTCTGCTAGGTATCCCTTTTTGTTATTTCATTTGCCCTTTTTGTTATTCCTTTTTTGTTATTCCATTTTCTACTTTGTGGTGGAGGGATTTCTTCTTTCGATCTGATTATTTCAGTTGGTGAATTATTTTGATAATTCAGTTACATTGTGTCTGAAATGTTAGGGCTATTGTGCATATGCAATCACCAACAATAATGTCATTGAACTACTGGGGGGAAAAAATTGAAATAATCAACATGAAAAATGGAATTCCCCCAAACCAGTTATGCAAATTATTTAAGTAGTCAAAGGCTACCTGAAAACTTGTATAACACCTTGAAATAATAAACCCATTACTAGAGCTGAAATGGGTAGCTGATTTACTAATCACAGGTGATACCCACTTTTGCAGATATCTGAACTGTTGGTAATTTCTGTTACCAAGTTTTCAATTTTCTGATTATCAATTAGTATGTTGGGATGGAAAACTGAAAATTTGGTATGGGAAACAAACAAACAAAGAGGACCAGAAGTCAAAAATGCAGGAGCAGAAGTCAGCATTCCAGGACAGAAAGTCGACTTTCTGGGACAGAAAACCACAAAAACAGTATTGGAAGTAAAAATAAAAATGGTACAGAAGTAAAAAAAATAATCTTTACTGTAAGTCGACATTCTGGAACCAGAAGTCGACATTCTGAGACATTGGGTACCCAAATCAGGGTTGAAACTTCGTATCAATCAGTACCAATCGATGTTGCTGGGTCGATTCAGGTACCAGAAATTCAACAGATTCACCCGTTTTTGCGGGTACTTGTTTCAGCTCTGGCCACTACCCATTTCAGCTCTACTTTTAAACATCCCTTGGGATTTATCACACAGCAACTGATGCACTGATTCAATTTGGATTATTGTATCTCTTTTTCATAAGAAGCCAGGCTATAAGGATTTACCAGGCTCAGATTCAGGCACCTAGAAATGAAGAGTCAGAACTTTGATCTCCACATCATCTGGGAGTTTTACAGGTATACAGTCATCAAATTACACCTGCAGGATCCTCAAGGTTTCTGATTGGCCAAGGACCTCTGTTCTCCATTGCTGAGTTAGGGCTTTATGAGGCATCTACAGAAAGCAGAGGTTGTCTCAGCAATGAAAGATCTGATTGCTGCAATGTGCCCAGTGCAGTTTAGCTCCAGCCCCCAACCTCCAACCTATCTGCATCCTGACTGACTCCTTGGCATCTGATTCACCTTTGGCTTCCTGTTACCCGAATCCAAGCCTCTGACTTATTGGTTCTCTGATTTTCCCTCTGACCTTTGGCTTTTGATCTAACCCTTGCTCCTGACTAGAACTGGAATGGATAGTGGATTTATTGGCAGTTATTCTTCACATTTTTGGGTGACCTTCTGAAATATTTTAATAATAAGCTGAAATAGATTTTTGCACACTCAGGTTGGGGGAGAATTCAATTTTTATTATTTTAATTTTTGAGTCAGTTATTTTGGTGTTACACCATTTTGGGCAATTACACATGAGCGCTAGTTCTAATGTTGCTGAAATAACATAATCGAAATATGAAAATGACCCCCCCAAATGCAATAATCTCATAAAATGGGATTGAGAAGTTCAGGTGGGACTGCTAGGACTAAGTGGGTCATGTGGTTCTTGGTTGGGGGCTGATCAGGTGACCAGTAGAGATAGACGAACATGGTTTGGAAGTTCGGAGTTCGAACCAAACTCGGTCTGTTTGGTTGACCAAACGGAATTTCCAAACCGAACTCGAATTTCAAACCAAACCGAACTCGAATTTCAAACCAAACCGAACAGAATTTCCGAACTCCATTCTGTTTGGCCATCCCTAGTGGCAACACACATTAAAAAAAACTGGTTTTGAATGGCCGAACTTGGTTCGGAAGTTCGGAATTTGACCGAACTCTGTTCGGTTGACTGAACTGAACTTCTGAACCGAACTCGAATTTCAAACCGAACTGAACTGAACCGAACCGAATTTCCGATCTCCATTCTGCTCACCCATCCCTAGTAACCAGTTAAGAACAACTGTTCCCAATTCCCATACTGTTGGGAAATGCCTACCTTGCGGGACCACTTACGACTGTTTGTCAGTATTACCTCTCTATCCATTGAATTCATGCTTCCGCTGTTATCAAGAACAGAATCTATGTTTGGCCTCCATTTCCCCCCCCCCCCCGGTAATCTGTGGTCATTTTTGGTATTTCCAGCATTTTCTGCCAGTTAGTTTCCAGTGTTTCCATCAGTTTCCAGCATTTTGTGATAGTTTATGACATCAGAATTCAGAAAAAACTTGAAATACACCAATCAAACCCCAGTTTACAAGGATCCAAAAGAAGGACCAATAAGGTAAATGATGAAAATTACATAGTGAACTTGCCATCATACACAAGCCAACATAAGCCACATGTAAGCATGTAAAGAATGTTACATGGTGTTTGCCTCAGGGCTGCTCCTTCACAGAATTACCAGAATTACTGAATAATAATGGCAAGGCAATCGCCTAATGGAAACTAGTGAAAAAGGGTACAATCCTACAGTTAGCTTATGCTGGTGGCAGGCACAGTAGTGAGTTGGATGATGGGCACTCACGCATATACACCACACCACATATACACCACTCGCATAGGGCAATGGCATGCCCCTTCTGATGTGACCTCCTGAGCCCACATACACTGCAGCTGTAGGGATGGAACAGGAGCCATGCCTGCTCCATCCCCCTGGGCTGCAGGGTGTGTGGGCTTGGCGGGTTGCATCGGAAGGGGCATGCCGTTGCCCTGTAAGGTTTGCTGCACACACAGCGCGCATCTGCGCCTGAGTACTGGCATTCTTGCACTGCGCCTTGCGTAGCTCCTCCATGGCCACCATCAGCCAGGTGACCCTTCTGGTCCAGAGTCTCCTCAGGAGGCTGGATGAGATTCTCCAGGGGCTGGATTGTAGCCGCCAGGGCAAGGAGCTGGTGGGTGAGATGGTTGCACTGGTGCAGCAGCTGAAGGCAGGACTGAAGACGCGATTTGATGAGCTCCTGCAGTGGGAGAAATATGTGTTGGCAACCATGCCAACCCAGGGTCAAGGGCAGCGTGGCATGCCAGACAGCACTCTATGGGCACTGGAAGGGTGAGCTGGTGGAGAAGGTCCAGCAGGCAAAAATGACTCTGGAGAGTGCACGGCAGCAGCAGCAGGACATCCCTGGGGATTGTGAAAGAGGGAGCAGCCACCCTGGCCCTTTCAGCTGGCGGTGTCTATCCCTGTCCCCAGTCTTAGCAGTAGCAGCACCAGCAGCAGGCTGAGCAGCAGCAGCACCCTTATTGCCAGCAGCAGCAGCTCATATGTGCATGCCACTCTGGCAAGCATGGTCCCGGCACAGCAGTGCAGGCACCGTGGCTGAGGGCAGTGGTGGAGGTGGTGTTAAAGGACAGTTAGGTGAGGGAGTATGACAGTGCCTCAGCAGCAGTGGAGAGCTCACTGGAGGAGGAGCCGTGCATTGATCCCAGCAGCGATCCCTTGGCCCACTGCTGGGAGCCTCTGAAGCCTGTGTCCCAAACCTGTGAAGTTTGGGGCGTGGTGATGGGCTCGGGCTGCTGCTGATGCTTGCTGCCACTCCACTGGCATGGCCCCTGCCACCTTTACCACGTGTCCCATTGCCTGCCTTACAGGCAGCAAACCAGCCTCTCCTGCTTCCCTTCTCCATTTCTCCCACCCAAATAATATACAGGAAGATTTTATAATTTTTTTGATTTATTTATTCAAATGTGGAATATAATATATATTTACTACACTAACTCTAACTGCTATTAACTATTTTAAAACCTATGTAACTAAATGGAATATTATCTAATATCTACAAAGGCCTAGTCCTACAAACACACAATAAGATATTAAAACTGATTCACTACACACTATCTGTATCTTTCGCTATAACTAGGCTAACTCTTCTATCTATCTATCTATCTATCTATCTATCTATCTATCTAT
>QEPC01014204.1:10512-66960 GCA_003113815.1 Sphenodon punctatus
TAATCCTTCTCTAAATAAATCCAAAAACAGGGGACGGGAATCAGGGATGGAATATATACAGGGAGGAGGGAAGGATTCAATGGAGGGGAGGGAGAAACAACAAAGGGAAGGGTAAAAAAATAAAAATAACACCTAAATCTATCTAACCTAATATAATCTAATCTAAATAAATGAAACTACGGAGGTAAATGTGTGGAAATGGATGAAATAGGAGGAGGATGGCAATGGATTGGGAGGAACACAAACTGCTGGGCGAGGGAGAGTTCTGAAAATGCCTGCTGGCAGGATCAGTGGCTAGCTCAGAAGGAATTGGAAGGGGGGAGGGCAATTACTTTTGTTACTTGCTGCACCCACCTTACCACAAGCCCCGTTGGCTCTGTGCAGCCTAGTCCGTGGCCAATCACAGACAGCGAAGCCAGTGGTCTGAGGAAAAGAGGGATGGTGATTGGACAGGCTGGCTGCTAGTCCAAGCCTCTCTCCACCCCTGGGGCCAGGAAGTCTGCTCCTCAGCTGCCCCCCGTCTCCGGGCCTGCCAGACCTGTTTTTTCCCGCCTAAATACACCCAAATTCATCCAAATGCAGCCGAACTGTTCAAGGGTTTTGGTGTTCGGTTTGGCTGTTCAGTTTGGCTGTCCAAACTGTTTGAGTTCTGTCCGAATCCTGAACATCCGAACTGCATTCGCACATCCCTAGAGATTAAAAGGAACTGGGTCAAGGGAGGTTAATGGGAACTGAGGGAATGATGCCCGAACAGGACCTGATTCATTGCTTGATTGTGCCGGTCAGTCTTTGAACATGACAGGACCCTGCCCAGCAGCCATGGTGGCCTGGGACAGGTTCTGTCACTGTGGGTGTTTAGAAATGTGACACTCTCCCAGAGTTGGTCCCAGTCCACTTTGGCCCAGTTGGACCAACATCATGGTGGTACGTTTGTTCTGCGCCTGCCAGATGTGGGCCCAGTACAAACCCCATTTCCCAGTCCCAGCAGCCCAACCATGTGAGCTAGAGTGGGTGGAACCAGATGGGAACATCTGTTCCTGGACTCATCCTGGCTTAGCATCAGGGATCACCATTGCAGCTAGCCATGGCAGGGAAGGCACGGGTTGCCGGTTGCAGCGTGGAGTTGGAGCCGGCCATCTCTGTTGCACTCACTTCCCCCCCTCCCCAGCCAGGGAAGGCTGTGGGGATGTCTTTTCCCACCTCTGGAGTTACCCAGGCTGGGGCTGGAGTTACCCAGGCTGGCTCCCCTGGGTGGGGGAGCAGCTAACCATCACATCTGCGAGTACCCTTTGCAGGCTAATTCCCTCCATCCAGTGATGTTCAGCTGTGAGGCACTGTAGGTGGGAGAAGCGCCAGTCAGCTTTTGAAACTGACAAGCCCTGGCTGGAGCAGTGCAGAGCCAGGCTCCACACTGCTTCCGGCTCAGGCTTGTCAGTTTCAAAGGGTAATGTTTGCATTTTCGGGCATTGGGCACCCAATCATTTATTTATTTATTTATTTATTTTTCAAATTTATATCCCACCCCCTCCTGCAATGCAGCTCGGGGCGGCTAACAACAATAATAAAAACAATTAAAATTCAGTTAAAAAATCAGTATAAAAAACAACAAAAACAGGGCTAGAAAAACAATCATAAATAGATAAATGGGCGGGGGATTAAAATCACCCCCCCTCCCTCCCAAAGGCCTGGGCAAACAGCCAGGTCTTACAGTTCCGCCGAAATGTNCAGGCGAGCTTCCTCCGGAAGGGAGTTCCACAGCCGCGGCCCTATCACCGAGAATGCTCGCTCCATCGTGGCCCCCCGCTTAACACGGGGGACCTCCAGGAGGGCACCCCCGGCCGACCGCAGGAGCCGTTCCGGGGCGCGAAGGGCGAGGCGGTCCCTAAGGTATGAGGGGCCAAGGCCGTATAGGGCTTTATAGCGTCCGCGAAGTCACACCCGGCAGAGCTGTTTCAGGTGGTGCGGGGGCTGGTCAGTCGAACCTCCCTCTGCCTGGACGGGGACTTGTCCCAGGCCCGCTGTAAGGAGTTAGTCACCTACTTCACAGACAAGATCGCTCAGATTCAGAATGACTTTGATTCTGGATAAGGGCAGTAGGGGGAGAGCGCGAGGTGATGGAGACCCCGTCTGTTCCAGCTTTGTGGGGGGAGTTTCAGAAGTGACGTCGACTGATGCGGCGGATGTCTTGGGGTCTGTGAGGGCCACCTGTTGCGGACTTGATCCATGCCCATCCTGGTTGGTGAAAGCCTCCAGGGATACGTTGGGGACAGTGCTGGTGAGGGTGGTGAATGCGTCCTTGAAGCAGGGGAGGTTGTTGCCCAGCCTCAAGGAGGCTGTGCTGTGCCCCCTGCTGAAGAAACCATCTTTGGACGTGGATGCGCTCGCCAGTTACCGACCTGTCTATAACCTTCCCTTTTTAGGGAAGGTTATTGATCGGGCGGTGGCAATCCAGCTCCAGGCGCATCTAGATGGCATCAGTTTCCTGGACCCGTTTCAATCTGGGTTCTGCCCCGGCTATGGCACCGAGACGGCATTGGTGGCCTTGGTTGACGATCTCCGCCGTGAGATGGATGCAGGATGTTCAACATTTCTCATCCTGCTAGATGTCTCGGCCGCTTTTGATACCATGGACCATGGGCTGCTGTTGAGACGGCTGCGTGACCTGGGGGGTTTGGATGGGACTGTTCTTGAATGGTTCCATTCATTCCTCTCGGGGAGAAGCCAGTGGGTGGTGCTGGGGGAGCAGATATTTTGCCCCCGCTCTTTATCATGCGGCATTCCACAGGTTTCAATTTTGTCCCCCTTATTATTTAATGTATATATGCAGCCATTGGGGGAGGTCGTGAGAGGGTTCTGGGTGCGATGTCACCAATATGCTGACGATACTCAGCTGTACTTCTCTTTTTCAATGGACCCAGACCCTGCTGTCTCGGTGCTATCCCAGTGTTTGGAGGCCGTGGTGGAATGGATGTGGAAGAGCAGACTGAAGCTCAACCCCAACAAATGGAGGTGATGCTGGTGGGGAGAGCGAGGGAGGTAGTGGCCCCCCTGATTGGGGGGGTTCGCCCTCCTATAGCTCAGCAGGTCTGGGGTCTGGGGGTGATATTGGATGCGTATCTCTGCCTGGAGCGGCAGGTGGAGGCAGTCACAAAGACTGCCTTCCGTCAGTTGCATCTGGTGTGGAGGCTGTGTCCGTTTGTCTCCAACCCGGACCTGGCCTCCCTCATCCATGCCTTCATCACCTCAAGGCTGGACTACTGCAACACGCTCTACGTGGGGCTGCCCGTGTACCTGGTTCGGAGGCTGCAGCTAGTGCAGAATGCGGCAGCACACCTCTTTTTGGGGACGGGTCATCGGGAGCACATAATACCTGTGCTCCGGACTCTGCACTGGTTGCCAATAGCGTGCTGAGCCAGGTCCAATTTGGGGAGTGTGGGAGGGGAGGTTAGAAGGCTTTATCTCCCTTACCCTGTTTATTGTTTTATTGAGTTCCCGGGCCCTGTTTTAATACCTTGAATTGGATTTGAGAAGTTTTAATTGTTTTTAGATATATTTTATATGTATTGTTTTTATTGTTGTAAGCCGCCCCAAACTGTTTTTAGGAGGGGCGGGGTCAAAATTTAACAAATAAATAAATATAAACTTGTGAATATTATGTACCTCCACAAACCTAACACACCTGCCTACAGATTTTCAGAAAGATTGGATAGAGGGTTCTCATGGTATAAGACTTAACTTGAAAATAAATTTCCAGCTGTAACATTTGTATATTCCATCCTGTTTGCAAGATATTTGGCAGGAATGTATCACATACCTTCCCTGTCATCTCTGCCAAACTACAGGACAATTTTATAAAGGGTACCAAATTTTATAAGTAATTGAATTTGCCCCCTTGAAGACCATTATTCAGATAAATAGCAGCACATACAGTGTCAGTCAGAGGCAGGCACCTGGGATGGCAGGGGGAGGGAGGCTGTAGGAGGGAGGATGTTGAGCAATCCAAAAGACTGAAAGACATATCACTGGCTAATTAATGCATTCTTCTAGCTTTACAGGACCAATCGGTAGTGGCTTAGAGGCGGGCATAGGGGGCGGCCCTCAGGCAGGCATAGAAGGGACATAACTGGGACTTTGTGGGTATCATCCCAGAAATCAGGAGACATAGTTTACACATCCAAGCTGGCCAGTTATCATCACAATCACATTCTGCAGCACCGTGACAGTGGACATAAGAGAATCTCTATTGGCTCTTTCCTAAACAGATTCTTCTGGCTTCTCAGTAACAAGTGGGGGAGAGATGTTGGGATGGTTACATCACAGAATGAGGATATTTGGTTGACCTTTCTGCTGGTCAATTGGCATCACAAACCAATCTTATACCACCCCGGCACATAAGAGAATTCCTGGAATAGGCTCCTTCTTTGCATGTGCTGTGCAAGCATATAAAATTGGGAGCCTTGATCACATCTTTCTGATATTTGGTAGATATGTAATCAAGAAAGTGTGATATACTGGCCTGCCAAATGTCATGTATGCTGGTTGGACTACAAAGATGTTATAATCAGACATACATTTATACGTTAATTGCTTATACCACCAGGACCCTTTATCCAATCCTTCTGAAAGTTGTAAGAAATAGTAAATATGGGAAGGGGTATAAACTTGACAAGTTTCATCTACATTAAATTTGAGACAAAGAAGTTACAGCTAAGAATGTTTATGAAGTGTGTGCAAAATAAAATAATTCAACTGCTTCTAAAATTTGATTCCTTTATCCAATCCTTTTGGAATTTGGTACACGTAATGCCTTCCTTTGGAGGTTTAATCATTCAAGTGTCTGCCAAATATAGTGAAAAATAAAACCGTTACAGCCAAAAATGTGTTTTCCATTGAAACCAATGGAAAACAAAAATGAAAGCAAAAACGAAAACAACAATTTGATATTTATGAAAACAAAAATGACAGATTTAAATATCAATAAGGAAAACAAATATGACATGGGCAGCTGGTGCACACCTCTAGTTGGGGCAGTGGGAGAATCCACAAGCCATGGAGCTAAGGAGAAGTGTAGACTGGTCACATGGCTCGTGGGAAGAGTTCGTGGGGTGGCTGATCCAACATTAAGTTTGCAATAACATTTGTATAAACAGCAATCATAATAAATAAGGTCAAAAAATTCAAGATGCAACGATTTCGCAACGCTTTTGTTGTTATGTCTGGTAATGCCTATTAGGTAAACAAATGGAGGAAGGGAAATACGCAGCAGGGATAATAAAATAAAATAAATTATATTTTCCAAACTCAGTAAACCTGTAGAATTTACCATATCTGAATGAAAATTTGGCAAAGTGGGTTGGAACCAGAACCATTTTCATTCCATTCATCAATTTCATTTTTGTTCTTTCTTTGTTTCTCCACACCTGCACCCCCAGTTTGGATATTTTGGTCTCTTGGTCATTTCAGTATTTTGGTGTTAACATTTTGGCAATACCAGCACTATGGAGCATGCACAATTGCTGAAAATGACCAAAAGGATAAAACAATCTAATTAGTCTAATCTAATTCTGAAAAAAAAATGAAACAAAATACCCCCCCTGGATATGCAAATACCCAATTCAGTAATGGGTATTATATAAGGCTATTTGAAGGACTATCTAAAATGTGAATACCCACAAGTGATACATCTGCTGCCTATTTCAGCTATGGTGACACGTAGCATGATGAATGGAGACGTTTTGATAGCTAAAAGATATTTCACCAGTTTAGGTCAGATCCTGTGAATTTACATGGTCCAACAGCTAATGCTTCGCAGAGGAGGATGAGGAATGATCTAGGTTTTATAGGCCACTTGGAAGAGGTGCGTTTTAAAGAGGAAAGATATGTCAGAGCAAATCAGGGTAACCATTCCAGGAGTAATTGTACCCCGCCCAAGGGATCAAGAATGTGGTCAGCAGGTGGCTTTGCTTGATAGTCTGGGATGAAAACTAGACAAGAGCCGTTGCCTCATTTTCATTGTAAATGAAGCTTGACAGACAACGTCAGATGCTCACTCTCAACTTGTCAGTGCGAATCACTAGGCCATAACTGGGGCTGCTATTAGCTAACGCTCGGCTCTGACACTAATGACTGTGATTCCTCATCGTTTGACATGTCAGTAGGGGAAATGGAAATACTAGTGACAGGACCACGATTCTGTGTGTGGAGACAGCCCATCCCCAGTCTAATAGCCCAATTTGTTTTTTCTGAGTAAAACTTGCAAACTCAAGTCCTGGGACTGAGATCTTGCCAAAATTTCAGACCTGGTACAAGTTCTTGGTGAGAAACAAACAAACAAAAACATGACTATGCATGAACAAAATGACCGCCACGCTGTTTTGTGCATGCACAAATGGCTGCTGCCCTTAACTGAAATGAAGGCAATAGCGCCGATCCCCATTTTGGTTAAGGACAGTGGATTATGCAAGTGCAAAATGTCCTCCACCCTCAATCAAAATGGTGGCAATGCTATTGCCGCCATTTTGGTTAAGGGCGGCAGTCATTTTTCACATGCACAAAATGGCCCCGTAGTCATTACGTACATGTCTAGTGATTTTTATTTGTATTTTTTTTCTCACTGAGAACTCAGCGAATCCATCCCACTTCCCGGTTCATCCTGGGACGAACTGAGAGTCGAAATTTTGACAGGAATGTTCACTTTTGCGAACTCTCATTTCAGCAAAGGACTCTGATACGTGTTGCGGATATCATGGAGCTCATTCACACAAATCTCTTCTGTCTTTTTATTTTTATCTGGGAGATGGCTATTGCATTGTATCATTTTTCCACATCTTGATTCCCTTGTTGTCAGTTTTGTCCCATGTATTGCCATAGTCATTGCTAGCAGTACCATTATGCTGCATAGCTGGGTTTTGTGTGCTGCATTTTGAGCAGGGGTGTGCAGAAGGTACATTGTTTATTTTCATTTTCATATTCATTTCCAAAAGCCCATTAGTTTTCAGGGATTTTTGTAAAGGATTCTACAGCTTTTGTTTATTTTTTTTGTTTTATTTATTAAAAATAATATTTAAAAAATAAATCACAGTGCATGCCCAAAATGGCTGCTGATGCTGTTTTGCGTCGCCCTTTCCCAAATTTGGGGAAAGGATATGCATGCACAGAACCATTTTGCACATTCACAGTGCTTGATGATGATGATTGATGATGAGTAACTATAACAATATATTTATATGATAAATATGTATGTAAATATTTCAATAGTCATAATCATAATCATAATTACAAATGGAAAAATAGAAATGGAAACAAATGAAATCAAATGGATGTTGTTTGCCTATTAATTCATTTTCATTACTTTAGTTACAAAAACAAATGAGGCTCCATTAGGTTTTGTAATTAATTCAATGATACAAAATAGTACACCCCTAATTGTGATGCACTTGCTACATGTGTTGCTGACTAAAGTGGGAAGTGTTCATTCTCATGTTACAGGAACTACACAGGAAGGAATTAGCACCATTGTCAAACGTTGGTTTGTGCTAGGGCTGAACCAAATAGTACTTCCGGGTATTTGGACGGATTTTGGAAGTTCTGAATAGTCGGTCCGAGTACTTGGAGGTAATTCAGTGTTCTTTCCGAAGCTTCGGACATTGGAGACCAAAGCACAGAACGACGGAGAACTTTGGAAACTTCGGAAAGTTGTTGCTAAGAACCCACAGCCAAAGCACTACTCAAAAAAGCACAACCCAGAAAAGCAGGCTAGCAAGAGTGAAACAATCACTCCAGAAGACAACACCAAAAAAGTGCAACTGCATGCAGAATTTTTTTTAAAACCCAAACAAACAGTAGTGTACCCACTATCAGCAGTGAGTGCACCCACTTTATCATTAGGCCAACTAAGCAGTGCACAAAAATGCAGGTTAGCAAGGGGCGTTAGCTCAAGAAGAATACAACAATCCCCGCGAAACAGTCTGCAACTGCATGGAGAAATAAATCCCACCAAAAAAAGTCAGCATTCACAGGCCCCAGAAGCAGTCACAAAATTAAGAAACCAGACATTCACACCCTTCCCCCCCCAGGGGCACCCTCTTCCTTTGGCATGGCATTGTGGCAATGGTAACTTGAACAGACCAAGCAAACTTAGGAAGTGGAGCCAGGCAGAGAGATCCCTTCTCATGGTGCAAAGTGCCAACCAAGAAGCAGGCAGCAATGTGGCATCCATGTTATTTATTTATTTATTTATTTATTTTAAAAACTGCATGGCATGGTAAAGAAAGAGTAACATAACCCCCACCTCCAGCATTGGCACTACGGACAGTACAGGCCAAACCATACTAGGACAGAACAGGACAGGGCAGGCCGGGACAGGCACCCCTCTCCCCTCCCCACCCCCAACCGATTACTTGCAGATCCAGCAGCACTGTAGCATGCAGCAAAGCCAAATTCACCAAAAAGTATCGACAAAATGGCTGCAGTGCAGACAATTTTATCTTGCCCTGCCAGACAATTCAAAAGATGACTGGCCAGCCAATCAAAACTTTCCATCTTGCTTATCATCACTCAATTGTCCTCTCCCATACCCCCCTCCTACCAAATATGGCACTGTTTCATTTCCAGAAGAAGCTCAACTGTCCAGCAGCCCCCCACATGTGCAGAGGTTTCCAAAGTTTCCCCAATAGCAGGGCCTTGGTCCTCGGAACTTCAGAATTTGGCCTTTCCAAACCGAATACCTTAATAGTCAGCAAATTCCAACGTTTTCCGAAGACTTGGTTTCAGCCCTAGTTTGTGCCATACCACTTATTGGTAATTTGTGAATCAGAAATGAGGATCCCAAGAGCTAATCTGCCACATAGTTAAAACAAAAAACACAAAATGTCAGTGAACAAGAGTGCAGCTGCAATGGGAACAGAGACAGCTACATCCCCTGTCACTGGGAGATGGGTTAGGAGGGCCGCATTCTATCTTCTCTATTCATTCCAGCCTAGCTACACCCCTGTGGGGGTAACAGTTTCTGCCATTTTTTAAGCTTCATGAGAACCTGCCTGTGGTTTCTCAGAGATAAGGGCATTAGGTGAAACCAAGCAGGTTTTGCTTTTATTTATTTATTTATTTATTTATTTATTTATTTGGTTGTTTATCTATTTTAAAAACTATATCCCATTCCCTTCTGACTCAAGCAGAATTCCCAAGTTGGCTTGTTAAATAAAGGATTAGCTGAACTGGTTTGATATGAAGATTAAGTAAGAATTGAATCACCTCAGGAGATTCCCAGTACATTGTACTTGGGTAGAGGTAGTGATCAACCAACTGCAGCAGTGGGGTTTTGTAGGGATGTGCAAATGCGGTTCGGCCATTCGGTGTTCGGCCCAAACTTGGCCCATTCGGACAGCTGAACCGAAAGTCTGAAGCAAATGTGGAAGTGACCAAACATTTTGGACATGTTCTGATGAGTTCGGCTGTGTTCGGGCGGGAAAAAGGTAACTGGAAGACCCAGGGAGTGGGGGGCAGCTGAGAAGCAGACGTCCTGGCATCAGGGCTGGAGATACTTGGAATATCAGCCAGCCTGCCCAATCACCATGCCTCTTCTTCTGAGACCACTGGCTTTGCAGTCTGCGATTGGCCACGGGCTAGACTACACGGAGCCAATGGGGCTTGTGGTAAGGCGGGTGCAGCAAGTAACAAAAGTGATTGCCCTCCTCCCTTCCAATTCTTTCTGAGCTAGTCTCAGCAGGCATTTTCAGAAGTCTCCTCTCCCAGCAGTTTCTGTTCCTAATCCATTCCTATCCTCCTCCTATTTCACCCATTCCCACACATTTACCTCCATAGTTTCATTTATTTTGATTACATTAGATAGATTTAGATGTTATTTTTATTTTTTACCCCTCCCTGTGTTCTTTCTCCCTCCAATCAATTGAATCCTTCCCTCCTTCCTGTATATATTCCATCCCTGATTCCCTTCCCCTGTTTTTGGATTTATTTAGAATAGGGTTAGATCGATTTGGGTTTCATTTCAGTTTTGTGAGTTGTCTGTGTGTTCCCCCCACATCCCTGGATGGATGGATAGATAGATAGATAGATAGATAGATGTAGGAGTTAGCTTAGTTATAGAGATAGATACAGATAGTGTGTAGTGAATCACTTTTAATATTTTATAGTGTGTTTGTAGGACTAGCCCTTTGTAGATATTAGATAATATTCCGTTTAGTTCCATAGGTTTTAGAATAATTAATAGCAGTTGGAGTTAGTGTAGATATATATATTAGATTACCAATTTGAATAAATAATAATAATAATAATAAAAAAATCTTCCAGTGCATTTTTTGGTTGGGAGAAATGGAGAACGGAAGCAGGAGAGGCCAGTCTGCTGCCCGTAAGGCAGGCACTTGGGCATGTGGCAGAGGTGGCAGGGGCCATGCCATCGGAGCGGCAGCAGGCATCAGCAGCAGCCCGAGCCCATCACCACGCCCCAAACTTCATAGGCCTTGTTTTGGCAGTCGGGCTTCAGAGGCTCCCAGCAGTGGCACTAGGTGGGGGGTGGTTCAGCATTGTCTCCTGCCAGTGTTGTCCACTGCCACGCAGGGCACTGGAAGGACTGCAATCCAGGAGGCTGTGGCTGTCTCTTCTGCTGCTGCAGGTGCAGGTGCTTCGGATGTTCCTCCAGGGCCAGCAATGTTCCTGAACCCCATTGTTGAGGTGATCCCCAGCAGTCCAGGGCTGGTGGATTCCACCCTGGCTGCTAGAAGCAGGACCCGATTCCCAGGCAATGGCATCAGGGAGCTGAGCAGGAGCAGCAGCAGCAGCAACTAAAGGGGGCACCGGGAGAGTGGCAGCAGCATGGTGGGCAGTCCATCAGCCTCAGGGTCCCAGTACTCCCCTTCACTGGAGGACATCACTCTGATTGGGGACAGCGAGGCAGACACCAGTCCTGTGTAGATGTATGGTGCTGACGAGATGGCTGTCCCTCTGAAAGCTGTGCTGCCACTATGTTCTGTCCCTCCCAGCAGCGCTGTCAGTGGTGTGTTACCCGGCGATGGCCAGAAGGCAGGAGGAGGCAAAAAATCCTCCGTCTGGGCTTATTTTAAGTTGGTGTGGGCGGATGATCCCCGGGAGGTGCAGTGCACTTTGTGCCAGAAGGTGGTGAAGTGTGGGCAGGTGGTCACCAACCTTGGCACAACTGCCATGGCGAGGCACCTGAAGGGATGCTACAGCGCTGTGCTGCTAAGCCGGCAGGCAGTGGATGCCAGTGGGTGCCCGACTGCAGCGGCCAGTCATCCGCCTCCATCAGCGGGGAAGCATACTGCCCGAACAGCTGCCTCTAGCAGCAGGAGCGGTATCGATGCTAGGGGGGAACAGCAGCAGCAGGAGCAGGAGCAGCAGTATCCGTGCACCATGAAGGAGCTCGGGTGGGGGCAGCTGCCAAGTCTGCCAGCTGCCAGGAGCTGCAGGACATGGAGGGTGGCGTTCAAATGAAAGCCACGTGCATGTTGGGGGAAATGATTGCCCTTGATGGGCAGCCTTCTTGGTGGTCGGGGACATGGGGTTTAGGCACCTGATTGGGTTCCTGGCCCCTCAGTTTAAGCTTCCCTCATGCACCACCCTGAGTCGGCAGGTGGTGCCAGCCCTGTATCGGGCTTTAAAGGAGTGGGTGAGGGAGTATCTGGCAGGGGCTGGGGGTGCCACTGTCCACTTCACCACAGACCTGTGGTCGAGCAGGAGCGTGCAGCACTCCTACCTGGCAGTCATGGTGCACTGGTGGCAGGACCCAGAGGCAGCATTTGGCAGTGGCAGAAGGGGTCCCGAATCAGGGTATAAGTGGGCTCTGCTTCAAGCGGAAGTAACAGACAGCCCCTACACCACTCGCAACATCGAGGCAGCCCTGACCGCCATAGTGAGGTTGTGGGTCACACCAGGTGCACCCTTCACCAAGGGGTGCGTGGTGATGGACAATGCAGTCAACATACTAAGGGAAGTCCACAAGGGGGGCTTCACCAGCATCCCTTGCACCACACACACTCTTCACCTGGTGTTCAGGGATGCTTCTCTGGGATTGGAGGAGAAGGGTATCGGGACAGGATCCCATAGCTCCCTCATTGAGCGGGGGAGGAAGCTGGCCTGTTTATTTAACTGGAGCGTGAAGGGCAGCGACATCCTCCGGGCAAAGTAAGCCAAGCAAGGCTCCCCAGTGCACCACCAGGTAGGGTGATCCCTGGGGTGCGGGGGTTAAAAATATTTTTTACGAGGCTGGCCAGGGGGGGCAGGAGGTGGTCCCCAGTGCCCCTTCCACCCATGCAGCCTGGAGGATGGAGGGAAAACTGGGTTCCTCCCTGACCCCCATGCTCCTGCCCAAACCGGTTCAGAATCCGAACTTTGTTCGATCGGTTCGGGCAGGGATGGTTCAGATTCAAGGTGTTCGCGAACGGTCCGCCAAGTTTGGGCTGAACCCCGAACTTCCAAACCTCATTCACACATGCCTATCTAGGGCCTACATTCCAGGCAGGAAGGGCTGTTGTTTCACTTCATTGTTCGCAAGTGTCAGGGTTCTGGGGCCTACGTTCCAGGCAGGAATGGCTGTCATTCCACTTCATCCAAAAGCTGCCACGCTAGTCCCAGGACCCACCATCAGGGTTCTGGGGCTATTATTCCACTCATGAGGAGCAATCGTCCCCCCACATCAAGAAGCAGCCAGCCACTCCAGTCCCAGAACCCACCATCAGGGTTCTGGGGCCGACGTTCCAAGCAGGGAGGGCTGTCCATCCATGTTATCCAGAAGCTGCCACTCCTGTCCCAGGACCCACTGTCAGGGTTCTGGGGCTGTCATTCCGCTCACAGAGAGCTGTCATTCCACCGTATCAAGTAACAGCCACTCCAGCCCCAGGACCCACCATCAGGGCTCTGTGACCTACATTCCAGGCAGGGAGGACTGTCCATCCACATCATCCAGAAGCTGCCACTCCTGTCCCAGGACCCACGGTCAGTGTTCTGGGGCTGTCATTCCGTTCACAGGGAACTGTCATCCTACTGTATCAAAAAGTAGCCAGTTACTCCAGCCCCAGGACCCACCATCAGGGTTCTCGGGCCTACGTTACAGGCATGGGGGACTTTCCATCCACATCATCTAGAAGCTGCCACTCTAGTCCCAGGACCCACCATCAGGGTTCTGGGGCCGTCATTCCACTCACAGGGAGATGTCATTCCACGGCATCAAGAAACAGGCAGTCACTCCAGTTCTAGGAACCACTGTCAGGGTTCTGGGACCTACATTACAGTTAAGGGGAGTCATCTTTCCACTGCATCAGGAAACATCCACTCCAGCCCCAGGATCCACCCTCAGGGCTCTGGGGCTACATTACAGGCAGGGAGGGCTGTTCATCCACGGCATCCAGAAGCAATAGGGGGGTGCTGCTGCTCAGCCTGCTGCTGGTGCTGCTACTGCTAGGGGGCAGGGATAGACCCTGATAGCTGAAAGGAGTGGCTGCTCCCACCAACCCCAGGGGCGTCCTGCTGCTGCTGCCGCTCACTTTCAAGAGCCTGCTCTGCCTGCCAGACCCTCTCCACCAGCTCACCCTTCCAGTGGCCATAGAGCAGTGTCTGGCGTGCCACGCTGCCCTTGACCCTGGTGTCCAGCATGGTTGCCTGCCAACACATGTTTCTCTTGCTTCAGGAGCTCATCAAACTGTGCCTTCAGCCCTGCCTTCAGCTGCAGCACCAGGGCAACTGCCTCAGCTGCCAACTTCTTGCTCTGAGGGCCACAACCTATAGAATCTCATCCAGCCTCCTGAGGAAACTCTGGACCAGAGGGGTCACCTGGCTGATGGTGGCTGTGGAGGAGCTTATGTTCTCCGTCAAGGCCAGAAATGGTCTCAGAAGAACAAAGACAGTGTGAGCCAGGATCTCCCATTCCGTTCCATAATACCTTGGAGGTACCCTGCTGTCCATCACCAGTTGAACCTGATGCAAGGTGGCTTTCTTCTCGAGAAGCCGCTCAAGAATCAGGAAAGTGGAAGAATTCCACCGGGTGGACACATCCTGCACCAGCTGGTCCACTGGGGAGCCTTGCTTGACCTGCTTTGCCTGGAGGAGATCACTGCCTATCGCACTCTGGTTAAAGAAACCAGCCAGCTTCCTCCCCCCATTCAATCAGGGAGCTAAGGGTGCTTGCCCCAATCCCCTTCTCCCCCAAGCCCAGAGCATCGCTGACTACCAGGTGAAGGGATGCTGGTGAAGGCCCCCTCACGGACTGCCCTCAATATGTTGGCCTCAATGTGCATCACCATGCACCACTTGGTGAAGAATGCGCCTGGCGTGACCCACTCCCTCATCATGGTGGTCAGGGCTGACTCGATGTTCCAAGAAGTGTGGGGGTTGTGGCATTCATGACTTCTGTCTGAAGCAAGGCCCACCTATACCCTGCTTCAGGACCCCTCCTGCCACTGCAAAAAGCTGCCCCTGGGTCCTGTCACCAGTGTGTTGTCACTGTCAGTAGGCATGCTACTCGACCACGGGTCTGTGATGAAGTGGACAGTGGCACCCCCAGCCCCTACCAGCTGCTCCCTCACCCTCTCCTTTTAAGACCGGTACAGGGCTGGCACCACATGCCAATTCAGGGTGGTGCTACCTGGCAGGTCTCCAGTTCTGCTCACTTTATTCTGGGTTATCCAGTTCTAGTCACCATCATGGCCAGGCATTGCAGGCTGCCAGGCATTGACGGCGTAGCGGCAGAGGCCCGGTCAGGACTCGGTGCCTGGCACTCCTGCTTGGCTGGGTGTTACAGGCTGCCAGACATTGATGGCAGCCTGACTCCAGATGGTGTGTGAGTGCAGCTTAAACTGGAGGGACCAGGAAGCCAATCAGGTGCCTAAACCCCATGTCCCCGACCACCAAGAAGGCTGGCCATCGAGCGCAATCATTTCCCCCAACATGGGTGTGGCTTTCACTTGAAATCCATGCTGCCCTCCATGCGATGCAGCTGCCGATGGACATGGCATCTGCGCCCAACCCAGTTCCTCCATGGTGCACTGATGCTTCTGGGCCTCAACTGGCTGTTGCTGCCGCACCACTGACAGCGCTGATGGGAGGGGCAGAACATGGTGGCGACATAGCTCTCAAAGGGATGCGTGGCCAACCCTGTAGAAAGTGGCCAATGGTCTGTTGTCCTGCCCACCAACGAGTGTCCCCAGCAAGCTTGTGTCTGTTCTCTATGGTGGGGGTCATTTGCTTGCCACAGTGCCTGAGATGGGGGGCCAAATTAGTGGAGCAGTTGCTTTTCATCAAGGTGTCCGTCTGCTGCTGCTGCTGCCGGTGCTGCCATGGGTTCTGCTACCAGGCAATCTAATCTCTGCCACTGCTCCACCAATGGCTTTAAGCCTGCAATGCCCAGCCAAGTAGGGGTGCCAGGCCAGCCACCAAGCCCCAAGCCTTCCCAGCCTCTGCTGCTGCTGCTGCTGCTGCGCTAGCGCGCCATGGCGCCACGGGCACCCCTGGGGGCCAAGCGCCGAGCCTGCCTGCCCGGACAAGCTGGGGTGCCAAGAGCCAAGCCTTTCCAGTCTCCGATGCTGCTGCTGCTGTGACTCAGGCAGCCTGCCATGCCCCACGCCTCTGCCACGGCCGAACTTTCAAAAAGTTCAGCGTGTCTGAACTCCGCAGGACCGAACCCATGAACCCAAACTTAGTTTTTGGGCCAAATGGTCAAACATCCAAACCCCGTTCTGTTCGTAAATCCCTAGGGTTTTGTGCAAAATATGGGCCAGATCGTGCAAATCAGCAAAGCACCATTAGCACCAAGAAAGCTTCTCTGTTTATTTTAAAGATCATTCACCAGGAAAGGGTCTGTCCCTTTGTCTTTAGATTTGGATCTGTGTTGACACATATCCCTTGATTTGGGGACTCTGATAAGCCCAAAAGCTCAAAAGCAGAGCCAGTGTCAGGTTTTGCTTGGTATTCAATCAAAGCCATAAGTCAACCCTTTGTTGATCAAAAGCTCAGCAGATTCTGAACTCGTGTTTAATGCAATGCCAGGTTTTTTAATGAGGGATTCCCTCATGAGATTCCTTGGGATTCTGGACAGAAACACGAAAAGAACAGCCATTGTACTGGAATTTATCTCTTATCCTTGGTTCAAGCAGGAACTGGCAAGAGCAGAAGTGCACACAGATGAAAGTCACATCTGTTTGAGAGGACTATGTTTGTAAGACTCAAGAGACCTACAAACTTCTATTACTCTTATCAAACACCTCTTTCTCCATACTTGCCTGCTTGTGTGGTACACCCTTCCTGAGTTCCTTGAAAAGGAACGTCTGTATTTACATCCCTAAATATCCACTTCTGTTTTGCTCACCAGAAGGACTCTGATTAACTCTTGTAGCCTGGCTTTCAAAGGGGTAGGGTACCCATAATTTATAATGACTTCAATGGGATTCATGGTTTCTCTGCTTCTTTGAATGGGTGTTTACAAATGTGATGTTAGCCCAGTAGGGCTGACTTTGGCCCAGCTGTGCCAGCATCACAGTGGTACATGGGTTCCAGGCCTGCCAGAGATGGGCTTGGTACAAACCCAGGGTGGTGGTTGGGCCAGAAATGTAGACCTGGATAAAAGCAAACCCACAGTCCGCAGTGACTCTACCCAAGTCATGGACAAACTTTCTGCTCCTGTCTTTGTTTGACTTTCTGCCTTCAGATTGTATGCTCCCTGGAAGTGCAGAGTGGGTGAACTGAGTGGGAATGTCTTCCAGCTTGAGGGGTTGCCATGGCACCCAACCATGTAAAAGGCAGCTATGGCTGTCTGTCATGGCAGGGGGGGCTCGGAGACAGCAGCGGTGCAGGGTCATGACTGGGCAGTTGTTCCTATGGCTGGAGCGTACCTGACCAGAGGAAGCCCTCCCCCTCAATGGTGTCTCGTCACATCAGTTAACACCCAAAATCACAGCAACATCACCTACACAAGTAACTCTGAGACATGATTGGTTCAGAAACCAGAATATATTTTACATGGTGGGGCCGATCCCAAGCCTCGCGTGTGCTGCCATGTGTGCACATGCACACTCTGATGTGGGTTTTCACGTGTGCTGTAGGCCTCCTCCTGGGGGTGTGCGTGGCTTGTGAACTGCACACATATGTGCATGCACACCACATGTGATATGCACGCCGGTGCCAGCTTGTGATTGGCCCCAATGTTTCTTACAAATTTGCCCTATCCATCTTGCTTCTGACAAAAAAGAGAATGGCTGACACTCATTCCTGTTTCATCAGATATCCATTTGGAATATTTCATTTAAGTTAGCTTTCTTGTTTCATTTCAGTTTTTTTGTTCATTATGTTTTGGTTTTTCAGTATTTCATTTCATTTTTTCGGTCTTTTTGGTTACTTCCTTTTGGCTGTTGCAAAACAATGTAACTGACATACCCAAAAGGCCAAAATTGCTGAAATAAAATATCAAAATAATCAAAATAACCAAAACAAAATATTTGGACGAGCTAATGTGAATTATTGCACATGTGTGATTCATCAAATAAATGAACCAAACAAGCCAAACTCAAATCAACTGAATGGACAGGGCAAACTGAATGGTTTGGATGCAGGTATCACTCAGATCTTTGGACACCTATCTGAATGTGAGAATAATATCCATAAATACCGAACTGCATTTCTCCACTCTTCCGTTGTCCCCTCCCTCGCTCTCCCTCGTTTCTCCTGCTCACCTAACCGCCTTCGACCCTTCTCCATCGCTGCCCCACATGCCTGGAACTCCCTCCCTGCCCGCATCCGCCTTGCCTCCTCCATCTGCTCCTTCAAATCCCTCCTCAAGACCCACCTTTTCCTTGCTGCTTTTCCCAATGCCTGCTAGTCTTTCCCCTTACTCGTACTGTCTGCCCTCCTCTGATGACTGCTGCTACCAACCTCTTTGTAACCAAGCCAAGCATACGCACCTGAGATTTCATATCCGCTTGAATGTTTGTTTGCCTTCTCCCATGTCTCTCCCACTGTCCCCTCTCCCTGTCTCCCCCCCCTCTTGTCTTTTAGATTGTAAGCCACAGGCAGGCACGGCGTCTAGTTCTGTGTTCTGTACAGCACCAGGTCATACGACTGGCGCTATATAAATGTCTAATAATAATAATAATTATAATTATTAAATATAACACCCTCTTCAGAAGAAGAGTCTTCCTGCATGTGCTCACCTGAATTGCCATAGGCCTTCTTATTCATGGATAATATATAATGAGGGTCCTTTTCGGACCTTCAACCCACGGGGCCCTGTATGATCACAGAGTCTGCACATACCTAGACACAGCTCTTAGCAAGATGCAAAACTAAAGGGCAGCTAGTTCCTAGGTAGCAGCATAGTCAAAACAACTCCTCGTAAGTAGAGGTGAAACGAGCAGCTCACGTTTTTTAATTTCAATTTCATGCAGGTTGTAGTTGATACAAGCAACAGTCATTAAAATTAGTGTTGAAACTTGGTCTTCCTAAAACTGTGGAGATTCTGGTCCTCAGTTCAGAATTTCTGAGTTCCGAAGTTCCGAGGGCTAAGGCTGTTCCCCAGAAAACTTCGGAAAACTTCTGAAGCCTCCATCGACTACTGGTGCTGCTGCGTCCATGGGTGGAGTTGAGCTTCTCAGAGCTAGGAAATTAAGCTTAGTGCCATATTTGGTAGGAGGGGGGTATGGGAGAGAACAGTTGAGTGATGGTAAGACAGGTGGCAAGTTTTGATTGGCTGGCAGGGCAAAATAAAAGTCGCTGCACAGCCATTTTCCATTCTCTTTGGTGAATTTGGCTGTGTGCTACACAACTGATCTGTAAGTAATCCGCAGTAGGGGAGAGGTCCCTCTACTGTCCTGTCCTGTCCTGTCCATAGGGCCAATGCTGAGGTATGGAGGTTACATTTGCCACCATGCTATGATTTTTAAATAGCTTTAAAACTTTAAACCCATGATGTGAGTGCACTACTGTTCTGAAGTTCTAAGTATTTCTTTGTATAGTCCTTTATTCAATCCCTATATCCCCCACATATATTAGATCTTCTCCATCTTAGGCCGCAGTCACACATAATGGTGGCACAGCAGCAGCAACTCCTGTGAGGCAAAGATGCAGCAAGGGGAGAAGCTGGATGCCGGATATACCCCCGGTGTGAATGGGGTTTTGCCACAACTTCATTCACAAATGACAGGACTGGATTTTGAGCCCTGTCATTTGCGAGTGAAGTTGGGGCAGAAACCTGTTCATACTGGTGGTACTTCTGCCTTCCACCCCCTTTCCCCCACCACATCTTTGCCTTGCAGGAGCACTGCCATCATGCCACCATCAGGTGTGAATGCAGCCTTAATTTTTATACCCTATTACTTCAGTCAGAATACAGCCCTCTAGCAGATCCCTAATCTTAACCAGGCAACTCTCCTCTGGCTAATACTCCCAGTTCTGGGTCTTTAGCTCAGATCCAGGTCTCTGGGGCCCAGTACACTTTCTCCAGCACCCTGGAGAGTGTAGAGTGTCTACTGTTTTCTCTGAGTCAAAGTCCCACAAGCTCAGGTGTCCACTTTCTCCAGGCTACTCAACCTGGGAATCAATACCTTGGAGAAGACTCCTCAGAAGTCTAGCTCTCATCTGAGATCCTTCTTCTTTTCCAGCCAGGTACTGACAGACTTCCTTTGTACTGTCTCTCGTCTTATATTCCCAAATGGGTGGGGCTGGCCTTCCAGTCTTTCAGCCCTTTAAGGTCCAGTCCTTTCCCACTCTGTGATATGATTGGGCTGTTTGCCCACATTACACATTTTCATGTTATTTTCTATCTTATGTGAAATTGTGTAACATGCGCGTGCATCTTTTCTCATTCACCATGAACATTTCTGTGATTTTCATCATGGATGGGAAATTCAGCTCTGACATTAATGTGAGTTCTGTATTATGTGAAAGTTTAATATCTGCATGTGGTGATTTCTGTATTATGCAAGATTAAAATGTGTGCATGGGGTGAATTTGATGTGAATTTAACTAAGGAAAAATTACAGGGTGTGAAGGATCCATTTAAGGTCATGTGACATCGAGTGGGGAGAAGGGTTAAGAAAAAAAACAATGTGGGCATGCAACCCAGCAGAAATCATATGTTATTGCTAATTTTATGTGGAATAGAATCTCATGTGAAGACTGGCATGTAAGCAAGTAGCTTTAGTCTTTAGGGATGTGCGAAAAGAACACAGTTCGGATGTTTGGACGTTCGGTCGTTCAGTTCAAAACCCGAGTTTGGGTTCGACTGTTCGGTTTGGAGGAGTACGGTTCGACCGAAGGCGGCCGAGCATCCGAAAATAGCACTATTGATACCGATACAGAATTCAAAGATTTTTTTCCGTATTGGTATCATTTGGCCCTGAAACAACCCCTCGTCTCCTCCCCTGGTGCCAGGAAGTCTGCTCCTCAGATGCCTCCCCCTTCCAGTCACGTTTTTCCCACTGAAAGTCACATTTTTCCCACCTCCGAACTCATTAGTACTCACCGGAACATGAGCCAACTGTTCGGCCGTTTTTGAGTTCGGTTTGGACGTTCAGTTCAGACTTACGAACAGACCAAGTTTGGGCCGAACTCCGAACATCCGAACTGCGTTCGCACATCCCTATTAGTCTTTCTTTCACCTACTCGTGCTGGGCTAGTCCTACCAAGCCTATACCCAGCTACTTAGTCCATACACCTACCATAACCCAGCCCATACAGTCATCAGGCTGGACTCACTGCTGGACTCAGTGCCACCACTCCCTCAGCCCCGTCCACCAACTTCACCTCTGTCTTGTTGGGATTCAGCTTCAGGTGACTCACTCATATCCAGTCCCCCATAGCTGTCAAACACCAGATAAGTACTAAGACTGCTGAGCCTGAGTCAGGTGAAAAAGAGAGGTACAGTAGGATGTCATCAGCACATTGATGACACCACACACTGAACCTTCTGATGACCTCGTTGAAAGGCTGCATGTACAGGTTGAACAGGAGTGGGGATAAAATAGAACCTTACAGGACTCCACACGTGATGTCCTGGGGAGATGATGAACAATCATCCAGCACCACACATTGAGTCCTCCTGACTACGAAGGAACAGAACCATTCAGGAGCAGTTCCACCTAACTCAGCTTGGTCCCGCAAGCATGTCACCAAGAGCTCATGATAAATGGTATCAAACACAGCTGAGAAATCAGATCAATAGGATCGAAGAACCCTGGTCCAACTCACAGTGAATTTCGTTGACTGAGGGCACAAGTGCAGTCTCAGTGCCATAACCCGGATGAAAGCCAGACTGCGAGGGAACCAGAAAACTGATACGGTCCAGATGCCCCTGAAGCAGGTGAGCCACCACCTGCTCAATAACCTTCCCTAAAAAGCAAAGTTTAGAGGCTGGTTGATATCTGGCTAAGGAGACAATGTCCAATGATAGCTTCTTGAGCAGAGGCCACACCATCATCTTCTTGAGGCAGCCCGGCACTCTACCCTCCTTGAGGGAGGTATTGACTACCCCAGCCAGCAATGGCTCCCGGCTGGTCTTAAGCAGCCAGGATGGGCATGGGTCTCATTCTCAACAGGTAGCTCTAACCGTCTCAAGCACATCCCTCATATCACTGGGCGACACCCACTGAAACTGGTCCCATAAAATGGGACACGACGGGGCTTCCATCACTTCTGGTTCTCCTACTGCCACAAGCACAGAATCAAAGTTGTGGTGAATTTGATCCGTTTTATCCACAAAAAAGTCAACAAACAAGTTACAACAAGCACTGGAAGATTCCAGATCAAGGTGGAGGGAGGCTGGACTGACCAGCCCCCCTATCACCTTGAAAAGCTCAGGTGGACATGACTTTGTGGACACTATGAGGGCAACAAAGAACGCTTCTGTGTTGCCCACACAGCCATGGCATAGGTCCATAAACTGACACTAGGCTGCAATAAGTGAACTTCAGCATGAGAGCGGCTCCACCATCACTCCAACCGCCGCCTGTCACACTTCATCTGTTGCAGGTCCTCCATAAACCTGGGGAACCTGCGTTGTCTGAAATTAGGGAGCAGATGCCTAGGAGCCATGTGGCCGATGGCCTCAGTTAGCAGAGTATTCCAAAGAACCACGAGGTCATCGAGTGAATGGTTGTCGAAACCAGTAGGGATGGGCAAATGTGGTTCGGAAGTTCCAAGTTCGGCCCGAACTCTGCCTGTTCGGACGACCGAACCAAACTTCTGAACATGAACTGGCCGAACTGAACTCAATTCCGAACACTGAAATGACCGAACAGTTTGGTCAGTTCGGATCACTTTCGGGTGAGTTCGGGTGGCAAAAAAAGGTTCACTGTAAGGTCAAACGTAACAGGGAGGGGTACTACTAGTCACTGAGGAGCAGACTTCCAGGCACCAGGGGTGGAGAAGCTTGCAAGAAATGAAACTATCTTTCTCCCCCCTTCCCAGCACCTTCTGAGCTAGTCACAGTGACTAGCAGGCATTGAGTAGGATTATTAGATTGCTTTAAGTTTCATTTCAGTTTTGTACTGAAATGAAACTTAAACCTTAAACTGAAACCTTGTGTTTGTGATTCCCCCCCCCATCCCATATATATAGAGAGATAGAGAGATAGAGATAGATAGATAGATAGGTTAGGGATAGTAGACAGTTGTAGGAGCTAGCTTAGTGATAGAGCTAGCGTTAGTGATTTAGTTTTAGTGTTTGTAGGAGTAGGCCTGTGTACTTATTAGATAATCCATTTAGTTCATAGCATTTAGAATAGCAGTTAGATTTAGTGTAGATAGATATATATAATATTAGATTAAAAAAATAAATTTAAAAACCCTATATAAAAACAGAAAAACCAAATAAAAAACAAAAGAAACCCATATAAAACCCAATAAAAAACAAAAAATATATATATAAAAAACAAAAAAAACCCACACATAACATTCCCCGAATGGCTGAGCGGCCGACCCGAATGGCCGAACGGCCAACCTGAACGGCCAAACGGCTGAACCGAACGGCCGAACCGAACGGCCAAACGGCTGAACCGAACAGCCGAACTGAACGACCAAACCAAACGGCCGAACCCGAACTCGGCGAACTAACCGAACGGACGAACCGAACGCAGCCGAACCGAACAGCTGAGCCTAATGGTTGAACCAAACGCAGCCGAACCGAACGGTCGAACCTGAACCGCGATTTGTTCGCCCATCCCTAGAAACCAGAGGGTACTTCCCCAACAGCATTCTGGAAACTCTTTGGTTCCATAAGTCTTTGAGGAGGAACCAACCAAACTGGATCAGCACCTTTCCTGGGGCAGACGTGACAGGAGACAGGCCTGGAGGAGGTAATGATCCAACCCATGACAAGGGCACTGTTGACACCTCCCCAACCAATGTGTCCCCCGCCTCAAGTCCTGATGGTACACATAGGACTGAGTTGGGATTGACTGTTCCTCTACTGTCAGTAAATTCATAGCTTTGGGGAGTGTTGGTGCTTTAGTCGTTTAAAAATGATTATGCTGCAATTGGTCAGCTTTGGCATGTATAAGCGCCACCTGTGCTCTAACCACCTACCTTCCTGCTCCCACCAGCTCACATCCTTCATATACCAGGGGGACGTGTGCCATCACAGTGGAGGGAGTGGACGTCTGGGTTCAACCGTGTTGATGGCCATTGTCAAGATGTCATTCCACAAAGTGACCAGGCCATTGACAGAGTAGCTGTCAAGGTCAGTAGGTAAATCCCTCATAGAGTTCTGGAAAACAATCAGATCCATTAGTTTCCAAGGACGGACCACCCTAATAGGTCCATCACCCTGACAAGGGCATAGAACAACAGGGCTCTGTACTTTCAGAAAATAATGATTGGACCACAACAATGGTATCATAACAACATCCCTGATAATCGAACCACCCATTTTCATGTTGATGAAAAACATCAAATCTAATGTGTATCCCAACTTATGTGTTGGGTCAGATATAATCTGGGATAGGCCCATGGTTGTCATGGTGACCATGAACTCATGTTCTGCCCCTGAAAGGCCGGTCTCAGCTTATATGTTGAAATCACCCAAGACAATAAATCTGGGAGATTCCAACCACCTACAAGACCAGCTTGGCTAGAGCAGTCAGGGAGTCAGCCATGCAGTAGGATGGTCAGTACACCAGCAGAATCCCCAATCTATCTCCTGTCAAATTGAACATGAGGTGGACCTACTCCATATTAGATGTATCAGGCACCAGATACCTTTGAAAGGTCAAGGTGTCTTTACAGATCACACCAAACCACCTGGCCCCTGATCCTAGGCTGATGCTGCACCGAGTACCTGACTGACACTATCTGGGACAAAACCTGGGACAGATACCTCATCCAGCCAGATTGGTGGTCTCATCCTGAATAAGATCACAGACAGTTGACGTATTATTAGCCACCAACTTACATTAGCGGCATCAGACCGCTTTTATATGAGTGGTCAGGGAAGCGCGTTTACACACAATGGAAGTGGCCGCCTGCCATAGGAATCGGTGGCTCTAGCAGCCTCTTTGAACTCGTGTCCTAGAAACATCGATATCGGGGTTTCCAGAATGAGTCTTCAAAGAAGCCGCTTGAGGCTGCACAAGCCGTTGATTCCTATGGAGGGTGACCACTTCCAGTGTGTGGCTTTTCCCAGGCAGATCGTTCTTCATCTTCAACGCGTTTTGTTGACTGCTCGTGTAAAAGTGGCCTCGGTGTCAGATCAGGGGATCTACTGGCCTCAACACCCAAATATCTTGAAACAGGGGTGGGTTGGGAGAGCAGTACACACAGAGACAGACAACAAGTGTCTCTTCAGAAAGTCACGATTAGCTATCCTCCCCCCACGCCATACCTCCCAGTGTCCAACATGACCCCAATACCTGCCTCGTTTCCAAACCCTTGCAAACAAGCTCCCCTCTCCAGCATATCATTCTTATTCCCCGCCCCCAAAAATGGCCCACAAGGACCCCATGAGGCAGGAAGATGAATAGGGACTCCCAAGTCCAGCATCCCCAGAGGCTGAGCGGCACAAGTTGTAGGCAGGGAAATGCCCCCCTCCTCAATCCCTGTGTATTAGGGGTGTGACACCGGGGAGAATATCGGATCTCCCTGGTACCAGATTTACCGGTATTAGCATACTGGATTTTTAGCATTGGCCGCGGTACCGGATTTTTTACATTGTGGCTATTGACTTCAATGGCCGCAATGTAAAAAATCCAGTACCGCGGCCAATGTTAAAAATCTGGTATGCCGGTACAGGTAAATATTGGATTTATCGGATTAATCTGATACACCCAAATACAGGCAATACTGGATCTTGGGAGAACTGGAATTCCCACCCCTACTGTGTATGCACCCTTCTCTCTTATTGGGGGTCCAAGACACTTCTACTCACCCTCTCCCCCAGTGACCATACCCCCTCTCATTGGCGGGATGGTGCTTCCTCTCATCATCTCCCCCCATGCCCATACCCCCCTCTCATTGGCGGGATGGTGCTTCCTCTCATCATCTCCCCCCATGCCCATACCCCCCTCTCATTGGCAGGATGGTGCTTCCACTCATCATCTCCCCCCATGCCCATACCCCCCTCTCATTGGGGGGGAAAGACACTTCCACTCACCTCTCTCCCAGTGCCCATACCCCCCTCTCATGGGGAGGCATGGTGCTTCCACTAATCCTCTCCCCCAGTACCCATACCCCCCTCTCATGGGGGGGAAGGCACTTCCATTCACCCTCTCCCCCAGTGCCCATACCCCCTCTCACTGGGGGGGGAGGCATTTCCACTCACCCTCTCACCCAGTGTCCATATCCCCCTCTCATTGGCGGGATGGTGCTTCCACTCATCATCTCCCCCCATGCCCATACCCCCCTCTCATTGGGGGGGGAAGACACTTCCACTCACCTCTCCCCCAGTGCCCATACCGCCCTCTCATGGGGGGGCATGGTGCTTCCACTAATCCTCTCCCCCAGTACCCATAGCCCCCTCTCGTGTGGGGGAAGGCACTTCCATTCACCCTCTCCTCCAGTGCCCATACCCCCTCTCACTGGGGGGGGAGGCATTTCCACTCACCCTCTCACACACTGTCCATACTCCCCTCTCACTGGGGGGGAGGCATTTCCACTGACCCTCTCACCCAGTGCCCATACCCCCCCTCATTGGAGGGGACAAGGCACTTCCACTCACCTCCCCCCCAGTGCCCATACCCCCCTCTCACTGGGGGGGGAGGCATTTCCACACACCTCCCCCCAGTGACCATACCCCCTATCAGTGGGGGAGGGTATGGTGCTTCCACTCACCCTCTCCCCCAATGCCCATACTCCCTGCTCACTGGGTGACCAAGGCACTCCCAAGGCACTCCCTCGCACTCCTTACCCACATACCTATACTCCCCCTTCCAAACCTCCCACCATTTCCACACAGGACCACACACCTTCTCTCACAGGGGGCCATGTCCCTCCCTTTCCCACCTGACTCACCATTCTCCCCTTTCACCCCTCTTGCCCTCAAACAAGGGCTGAAATGAAATTTCACCCTTCTCAGAAATCTCATCAAGAATAGGATTTTTGATGAGATTTTCTCATCTCGAGTTTCTCGCAGAGTCTCAGAAGAAACTTAAGATTCTTGTGAGATTCTCAAGAACCTCAAACTGGCCACAAAAATGTCCACCAGGGCCAATTATTCTTAATTCATTTGCTGATCTGGCATCTATATTATATCATGCCCTTTACTACTTCTGAAACTACAGTGTTTTAATGCTAGTTTCAAAGGATACAAATGGCATCATTATTTTTAATATGCAAAACGTAGAATAGAAGTTCTTAAATTTATTCATGCACAAATCAATTTTGCGGTATTCTTGAGATTCTTGAGTTTCTCGTGCAAATCTTGAGTTTCTTGCGAGAATCTCATGAGATCTCACCAGGGCGGTGAGATTCTTGCAAGATTCTCATCAGAATTATTTTCATGCTCATTTGAGCCCTACCCCAAACAAGCCCACTAATGGCCCCACTAATGGCCACTGCCAGTGATGCTGGTCTTAGGGTGCTGCCTGCGGGAGGTTGATGCTTTATGGGTCCTGGACTGTGGATATGGGGCAAGCCCTGATGTTCCCGCAGCCACAGCCTTTCTTCCCCAGAAACACACTATGGGAATAAAAGGACAAAATGGTGGCAAGGCAGAGGACAAGGTAAATTTAAATGTGGGTAGAACAGCATGAGTGAGTGAAAAGTATTTTGAGAGGTGTTTGTTTTGGCTGAATGTCATTTGTTTCGCTTTTTTAAACAGCTCCCCTTTCTTGCCACTTCAACCAGTCCTCATCAGCTCTCCAAATCCCCCTTGACTTTTGCTTCACCTCTGCCCATGCGGATTTGGCAAAGACGCCTAGACCTTTAGATGCTACAAAGATTAGATTTAAAAAACACACGATGTTTCAGTAACCTTGGCACTTTTTTTTTTTATCACTTGAGGCACAAACTTTCTTTGTGAATTGCAAATGAAACATCCAAGTCTCCTTTTATTAGACACAAAGGAAGAAAACTTTTTTTTTTGGTTTTAAAGTGAGCTTTGTGCCAGTGAAAGGTTCTGACTTGACAGCCCTGAAGGCTGAAGTCCTCTAGTTATCCTCGCAGCAGGAACTTGCTCATGTTGAAGCCGTATGAACTTCCCCATTTCCCCTTACACTGTACCGTGGAGGATTTCTGGAAAAATTGTTTTTATAAAAGCGAGAACAATTATGAATCCAGGGTCTGTGCATTCCTGGGTCTTTCGCCCAAAGAAATAAATTACTTATGAGAACTTAAACTGCTTAATCCACTTTTTAAAAGAAATGGTAAAATAAAAGCATCCGACTCTGTAATGTATAGCAATATTTAGTCATAGTAAATAGTAATTAAATACCAAATCCTTAGGAGTGTTTACGTTCCTTAGTAACTGAATTGCTTTACATTGAGTTACCAGGAAACTGCTGAGCTAATATTAGGCAGGCACCTTCATTAGGTAGGGGGCTGAACCAGAGTAACTAAGTGCTTAAGAAAAAGGAATAAATACTAAGTATGAAATGATGATCCAGTGGTTAAGAATCCTGCTGAAAAGAGCAAAAGACACAGATTAGTTCCCTGCTTCATCAGTCATTCTGAGTGACTTTGAAGAATTCACCTAGGTCTTGTTGTATTATTAATTCATTTTCTTTCTTTCTTTCTTTCTTTCTTTAGCACTAGTGATTTGGGCTGAAACAAGCCTAGGATCCACCCTCGATGAAAGAAGGGGCGGGGGGTGGGAGACCTCACATGATCTCTCCCTTGAGATCTCACAAATTTCACTGAGGGCAGGGGAAGGCCTTGGCAGGGTACCAGAGGTGAGCAGGGGGTAAAGAACTTCTGAGAATGCTCAGAATGGGCTGCCTTTTTCAAAAATGGTGCATAAAGCATACTGATACTTCCAGCACCATCTTTGTAAGGGGCTGAGCACGCCCAGATGGGCCGATCTGGCCCTTCTGAGCATGCTCAATTTGTTTTTTATTTTAAAACCTATGACCCCAGGAAGAGGCCACAGCCCGTGGGACCCCCCTGGAGGGTAAGTAGCCCACCCCTGCATCCACACTAGGCCCCTCGTTAGGCCACTGTTCCCTCCCAAACCCTGCCCCCCCTCCCATAATTTCTCTTTCCAGGCAGGCAGGGGGTCTAGGCAGGCACTGAGGAGGTCTAGGAGGTAGGTCGTTGGCCCCTGATCACCTCTGTCACCACACCTGTCCTCTGTACCTGTCCCCCCTGCCTGGCTCCCGACCCTCATCCAACCTTTTTAATCTCACTGGTTGTTAGTGAGAATGGGTTTTTTTCTTGTCTCATTTCAGCTTGTATTTTTAGGGAACGGGATGGGGAAAAACCCATTCTCGCTGAGAACTGGCAAAACTCGAGCTGCAAGTTTCAGCCCTACTAGTGATGTACCTGACAGTAAATAATCATAAAAGGAAGACAGGTTCCTGTCCCAAGGGACTTACAATCTAGCAGACACAAGGAAGGGGAAACTATGTATAGGGGAAAATAGGAAGTGAATGATTTTTTAATTTATTTATTCAAATGTATATGCTGCCCTTCCTCTTAAGGCTCAGGGTGGCTTGCAACCAATACGAACACCTAAAAAACATCCAATGTCCCATCTAGATCTATCATTGCCTGCCAAAAGTCTGGCCAAACATAAACATCTTACTTATTTTAAGAAGATGAGATGGACTTCCATAATCATGGGACAGCCACCGAGAACACCTCTCTGCATTCCCTTGGGTAAAAACAGAGGTGGCAGTGGCCCACCATGAGCTGCTTTGTGACGCTGTGCATGTGGCAAAAAGCCTTTCCCCCCTGCCCTTGCCTTTAGAGGGACCCTAGTAGGACAGTGTTGCATGCCTGAATAGGGTGGGACCTGCCCTCCTTTCTCTTCTGAGCACATGGCAACCTAGCCACATTCCTAACATTCCTGAACTGAGTGACTGTGTCATAGACCAGGTGACCTCCCACAGACCAATCTCAGCAGAGGGGAATAGGAACTTAAAAGGGACAGTCCACCCCTTCTTGGCTCTCTTGCCTCTTTCTGCCTGCTCTGACATCTGCAAGATCTGAGCTTATGCCAGATCAGAACTAAAGACTCAGCCCCATTAAACTTACCTGTACATGGAGTTATATGCTACCAGATTGCCGCCCTGAACTGGTACAGTTTAGGCAGTTGCAGATTTAAAAAGGGTCCTCGTACCCCTCAACCTGGACTCTGGGGCTTGCTCAATTACTTATCTTGCTTCTTACCCTTCTGTGCCTTTTTGTATCTTTTTAACCCTATAAGTAAAGCCTACACTTTTTCTATTATTAACTCCACTGGGTGTGTGTGTGTGTTTATTTGCAAAGAACGCCTCCCTTCACCTGGAGGGCATAGCTACCAAAGAGGGAGAAAGGAATTCCCCTCTGGCTTTTTTAGTCAAGACACCTTTTGACCAAGCTAAGCACCTCTAGGTGGCTCCAAGGGTTCTGCCTCCTGGAAGGGTGAGAAAACCAGATAAAGGGGACTAGGGTGCCTTGGGAAGCTGTGGACTTATACATTTCTGGGGTTCACATATCCTGGGTTGTGTGGATCCTGTCTGGTTTCTGGAACCCAGGTGGTGGCACTAAAAACTATTTTTTTCTGGGGTTTGCCAGATGTAGAGGCCCCAGGTTAGAGATTTGGATGAACACAGTGAGGTGGATGGCTCAGCTGTGTAGAGCCCCCTTGCTGTGTTTCGTCACCGTGCAGGTGCCACTAGATGTTGGCCCAGGATTTCCCAGCCCATATAACAGGTAGCCCAGGCTCTGACCTCTGGAAAACCCAAATTCACAGCCCAGGCTAAGGTCCACCCACCCAGTCCAAAGAGGGCCACAGTAACCTATCACATCCATTCAACCAGGTCACATCCACCACAGCTGGGCGAGTATGGGGCTTAGGCTGGCTGTCCGCATGTTCAGCATGCTCCTTGCCCTCCGTGGCACCCTAGCCATGGACATGTCTGTTCAGCACCCCAGACCACGTCCACCATTGGTTTCCCAACCCGGCCTGGGTCAGAGTCAGACCTCCGCCGAGCGGCCATCACTTCTCTTTTTACCCTTTCTTATACAAAGTTCACAGGCAGATGGTACCTACAACAGGGTGCTCCTTGTGGCTGACCTCAGAGACCACACAGGACATGATGGATGACGTGGTCATTCAAATACTTGGGGCCAAACCCCAAGAAGGGAATAGATCCACAAAGTTGAGAAGCTGCAGGTTAGGGGTGTGCAAAAAAAATAAATAGTTTTAGTTTTTATTTTAGTTTTAGTTATTAAAATTCCCATTAGTTTTTGTTGTTATTTTAGTAATTGCCATTAGTTTTACTTATTATTTATTCCCATCCCATTGGTTTCAATGGGAAATTGATTTCTGGCTGAAATGTCTTACTCTGTCATCCAAATTTTGTGCAATTTGGAAAGGTTGTACCCCTTACCAAGGGGATCATCCCTACCAAATGTCAGAAATATTGGATAAAGGGTTCAGATTTTATAAGCATATTTTAATTTTGTCATTTCAGGACACATTTCCTTTGGTAACATCTTTGTTTTCTATCCTATTTGGACAAATTTGGACATAGTGTTCCCCTCACACAAGGAATCATCCATGTCAAAATCCCCCTTACCTTACCCCTCATACTGAATCAGATGGTGAATAAGTGTAGTTAGTGCACTGCAGTTCACAAGAGAGTGCTGACACTTCAAAAAACAGTACAGAGCAATGACAGTATTACACGGTCCCTGCAGCAGTTGGGGAAGGCACAGATGGGAGCAGGAAGATGTTGTTGTGCTCTGACTAACCCTCATTGGCTATCCTCCCCTTGTTACAGGTACTTATTCAGGGGCTGGTGCCCTTTGGGCGTCTGTCGAAGGGCAACAGCCAAAGGGTGTTGCCCATTGGCTGGCCCATTGTGGGGACCGCAGTGGCAGTGCCCAACCCCCTGGTCCTGTGAGCTCAATCAACACGGCTGACATGTCTTGCATCCATAGGCAGCTGTCGGCTGGACAACCTGTGCACGCAGCCTTATGCGCGGGCTGGCTGCAGGGCGCCTGATTTCTATTTCTCCTCAGTGGATGTTTTGAACTTTGAATCTTGGGTTGGGAACAAGTGCCGAAATGGTGGAGAAGGGAGCCATCAAGAAATGGAGGAAATCAGTGGCAGCACCTGCTCCGGCTAACTCTCAACCCACTCAGCAGAGTTTGGACAGTTATTATTTCCTGCGGTCAAAGATACAGACTCCCACAGGTGGAATTAGGCCTCCTGTCCTTGACTCCACTCTGCCTCTGCCTCCACTCTGTCAACCGCTCTTCCTGATCTCAGGGAACTGACTGAGGGCTTGGGGCTTTCTGACCCAGAATTTGCTTGCCTGGACCCTTATCTCTCTCAAAAGGCAGATCTAACAGCTTCGGACAACGACAGCTTCAAAGCTCCATCAGACTCTACCTATCAAGAGTTACTTGGAAAACAGTGTTCTTTGATAGGGGTAATGACTCAAAAACTGCTCGAGAAGTTGGAAGAGATTGCTGCCCTGCTTCAAGGGCAGCAAGGGAAGCTAGAAAGTATAGTCAATTTTTTAGCAGATTTTAAACCTCAAACTCAGGGGGCTTTTTCATCAACAGGTTGTATCTTGCCCTCTGCCCAAGCATAGGGTCTGTCTCCTGTCCAGAAGTGTCAGGAAGGGAATCATGGGGAACTTGCCAATAACTCTGCCCGTATTGGAACTAAAGAACTGGGCAATCATGCTACAATTTCCAATCCCTCTAAGTTGCTTTCAGTAGTGGGAGCAGTTGCTTTTAGAGTCCAGCCTTTACCCAATGGGGTCTTTACCCTCTGGAACTCTAAAATGAGTATAGTCCATCATCTCCAGTATATTATGCGTTGGATCCCCTTGGGGGCTATCAGCTCATATCAGATTCTTTCCATGGCCATTTGCACAAACTTATTGTTTATTTAAGGATGCCTTACATTGCCTCAAGAGTGTTATCATAGGCTTATCCTTTTTCCACTTGCGGTGTCCGTGTGGGGACGGTATTAAAAGAGCTGGTTATATAGCCCCTCATTCTGCAACTAATGCAGAACTACCAGCACTGTCAATAGCAGGATCCCCAAAGGAGGAGCCATGTCCAAGGGGGAACACAATGCAACCTCTCCCCCAAGAATCCCCAATTCAGACCATACTTCAAAAACTTGCACGGGGTATAGAGAGAGGGAGAGGATTACTTTCAGAGATCTTGTCAGTAGATACCACTGTTGTGGGTAGTACTCCTGCCAAGGACATGTTTTCAACCCCAAGCTCTAACGAGGCTCTCCACAGGCCTCCACAATTAGTCCAGGGAAACCCGGAAACTTTGAATGTAGCTTGTACCCAGTCCTTACTAACTAATCCCCAGGTACCCCCTCAATTTGAAGGATTCACTCCTGCTTTAAATTTGACATATCCTAACTTTATTAAAGCCCCAAAGAGAACCTTTATTGCTCCACCTGCGGACCTTATTTCGTCAAGGCTTAGGGCTCTTGCCCATCCGCCGATATTTGTTCTTCTGTATGCTATACTATTTTGCCTAATTCTAAAGATAGTGCTACAGCATCTGCCCAGCTGGACAATATGGCTAAGGGGTCTGTTGCCCCTGGGGAATTCCCTAAATCTCTCACTGTATCCCCCCTGACCTCCCCGGAGCCTTTAGACGTACCAGTTTGGGCCCCTTGCTCTTTTTCAGGGTCTCCAGATGATCCTCAGAAGAGGGGTTTCTTAGGATGTGGGGCAGACTATCTCATTCAGAAATATGTGACTGGTATGTTCCCCAGCCCCAGGTCTGCTGCTTATTTGATCTTGGAACACTGGAGGCTGGGTTAGTCATCTAAACGACCCTGGATTTATCTCCTATGTTGAGAGCTTCCACATAATCCTGATACAGGAAACCTGGGCCAAAACTCAGATATCTTTGGAGGGCTATAAGGCTTATGATCCCCGTGCTATTTCCAATAACTTCAGAGGTCACCCTTGTGGAGGCTTGGGTTGCCCGATCAGGCATAATTTGGCCACTAGAGGGGTGGACGTTGTGGTATCCCCGGCTTTGGCCTTAGGTATAATTGTTCAATGCCCTCTGTTTAAACTGATTTTAGTGACTGTGTATATCCCCCCCTTGCAACACCGGCTTGTACCACAAGGATATGTGGACACGGTTGGATGTATTTTTGGAGGATCTTTGTGACCAGCACCCTGAAGGTTTGCTAACCATTACTGGTGATTTCAACACAAGACTAGGGTCAGATGACTACACTCTTGGCCAGTATTGTGATATGCTCCCACCAGACCCCCTGGATATATTATGCTCCAGGACATTTAAAGATAAACAGATAAATACATCAGGGATTAGGCTTGCTACATTAGCCCTCAGCCACAATCTCTATATTCTAAATGGTGCGGGCTTTAGTGACCATTTGGGGGAATATACATACATGGGCCATTCGGGCTCCAGCACAGTCAACTATATTCTAGTATTACCTAGAGTTCTCCCTTACATTAAGGATTTTGCTGTGGGCAGTGGCACGGCCGGTGACCACTTGCTGTTATCCCTCTCCTTGGTCCTCACTGATTCTATCTCAAGGAGATTAGAGGCAGGGACACTGGAAACTACGGCACTAGAGTCCTATGGGGTCCCCAAGTGGGACGACGCCTTGGATGGTGCTTTGTTACCCTTGATTGAAGGGCCCTTCTGTAGTCATCCCCGGGAGCATCTCCTTGACCCTGTTAGTGACTCAAGGAAAGTGGATTTATACAATCAGTTCAGCTTGACATGCTTTCAGCAGGTCCGGACCCTTAATAAGACCTCCTTTAGCCAAAACTGCAATAGCAGCAAATCCTGGTTTGATAGGGAGTGCCGATTGGCTAAGTCTAAATTACATGTTATGTATTTGAGGTACAGGACAGAGGGGCTCTCTATTCCACCCCCTGAATATTTCTTCCTTAAATCGGAATACAAGAAATTGATAAAAACCAAAAAGAAACTATTTATGGAAGCACAATCGGCCAACTTGCAAGAGGCTGCAGATCGGAAAGACACCAAAAAATTCTGGCTCCTGATCAACTCCTTGACCAAAAGAGATTTAAGGATGCCTCAGCATTCAATTTTCCCTCAGACATGGGTGAACTATTTTCACCAGCTATATAATCCAGCTGGAGACGATCACTCCTTGCTGTGCCCTCCTGTCAGCCTTGAGGCCCTACCCCTTTGGCCACCTATTCTGGAACTCGAAATAGAGGCCTTAGTGACTTCGTTTAAGAATGGGAAAGCACCTGGCCCTGATCTCATACATCTTGAGTTTATTAAAACTCACAGAGACTGGTGGTACCCTGTTTACAGCTATTAATAATTCAAGCATTATCCCAGACAACTGGAGAAGGGCCATTAATGTTCCCATTTACAAAAAGGGCCTTGCTCACGATCTGGCAAATTATAGGCCCATCAGCCTGCTGAGCATAGTTGGCAAAATTTATGCCAAGCTTTTATTCAGCAAGCTTTGTAAATGGATGGCAGATTGCAATATCCTTGCACTGGAACAGGCCGGCTTTCAGAGGTTCCGGTTGACAATAGAACAGTGTGCTGTACTCCACCATCTTGTCGGTAAGTACAGAACGCAGAATGGCTCCTTCATCGCATTCCTGGATCTTAGGGAGGCCTTCGATTCTATAGATCGCACAATTCTTTGGGGGAAACTAGGCAGGACATCTATAGATAAGAGACTTCTTGGTCTGATTTATTTGTTATATTCTCGATCTTCCGTTTTAGTTAGAATAAATCACCAGGGTCATGTCACAGACCCTATTGGAACAATTATTGGTGTAAAACAGGGTTGTGTCCTTGCCCCGGCCCTATTCAATTTTTACATCAATTACATCATTTCACAAATGGTCGCACTGATTTTTTCCCCCCTAAACTTGCGACTAGATCTGTGGGCTGCCTCTTTTACATGGATGATGGGACCCTTCTGTCCCAGACCCGAATTGGGCTTATGAGACAGATGGCTAGTTTCGCGTGCTTCTGCAAAGCAAATAAACTCACCATAAACTATCTGAAATCTAAGGTCATGGTGTTCACAAACAAAAAGAAGACTCATAAATGGGCGATAGAAGGAAATCAGATGCAGCAGGTTACCAGTTTTTGATATTTGGGGTCATTATTTCATCAGTCTGGGAACTGGGGTGAACACGTACAGAGAACTATTATTACTTCTAGAGGACAATCTATATCTATCCTCGGCTTCTTTATGAGATCCGTCAGGAGTGCAGTTAACTCTGCCATTCAGGTCCATAACACTAAAGTCAGAGCTCAGATAATGTATGAGGCCGAACTTTGGGCCCCATCTTTATCTCATAAATTAAATCCCCAGCAAGCTAGGTTCCTGCAAAATCTTTTACGCATCCCCAAAGGAACTCCGTACGTAGCTATTAGGATAGAGGCAGGACAACTAAGTTGGCAGCATTTAGCTATGAATCACACACTTAAGTTCTGGTGCAAAATAGCGGGAAATCAATGTTCAGAGCTGCTTAGGGGTATTGGAATTGATGTTTTTAAAAACCTCTGGTTCTCAGGGATAGAGACCAAATTACGCCAGATGGGCCTCTCTAGAGAGTACCTCCTGCATAAAATGCCTGCCTCACTCTGCAAACAAGTTATCATGAGATCCAGGGACATTGAAAGGCAGCAGGAAATCGGATTAGGGCATCTCCCCACAGGGAGGCCTTTCTTTCTAGGGGTGGGATGCGGGGTGGGGGTCTGTGCGGGGTGGGTGTGGGTGAAGGGTTGGGGGGAACAGCCTAGGGGTGGATGCAGGGTGGGGAATAGCCTAGGGGTGGGATGCAGGGTGTGGGTGGGTGCAGGGGGGGGAACAGCCTAGGGATGGGATGCAGGGTGGTGGTGGGTGCGTCCCCGAAGGGAGAACGAGTTCAGTGACAGCTACAGCAGCCTCTGCAGCAGCTCAGAGGCTGCTGTAGCTGTCATAAGCGGTGGCGTGGGTTTTAATTTTTTTTTAAAAAAACAGTTTTGTCGCAGTGGTGGCCCCCGCAGTGCTTTGGGGGGCACCACCCCAAATGTCCTGCAGGGGGTGCCGCCACTGGGAGCAGGCCTTAGTAGCTGAATCCTATACAACCTTAGGAAACCAGAGACAACAGAATATCAGAGAGGGGTGTATAGACCTTAGAAAGAAGGGGAGGAAATCCCTAAACCAGAGCAAGACCACAGTAAAACAAACCCACAACAGGTGAAGAACAAGCTAAGGAACTGCTAATGAAAGACAGGTGTACAGGAATCAAGGGGGCAAGATACCCAGAGCTACCAGGAGGGGAAACAGGAAACAGAGACAGAGGNCAGCCGGCACGTCTATTCAGGCCATTTTTTGACCACAGGGGGTGGTTATTTCATTCACCCCCGCCGGGGATTCACTGGGACGAATCGGGATGGCGTAACCTCTGAAATCACCCTCAGTCTGTACTGATTGAGTTTGTCTTCTTGATTGATTGTCTCACTCTTGCTAGCCTGCTTTTATGGGCACTGCTTGGCATAATGATTTTAAAGTGGGTGCACATTAAAATCATTAAAGGAAAAAGTTCCAAAGTTCCGAGTTCCAGGGATTTCTGAGGTCTGGAGTTCCGAGTTCAAAATTCCAGGTGCTCGAAAAAAGTTCCAAAGTTCGGCTGAGTACCCGGATAAAGTACGCGGGACTTCGGAATTCAGTCCGCGTACCCAGAAGGCCAATTATTCAGTGCAGCCCTACCCTTAACCTCCACTCCAATGCCTCAAGTCAGAATTGTTGTTCTAAATTTTTCTCTGCTTTTACAAATTTGCAACTGGATTGCAGATTTGTAAAGGAATCTGGAATGCAGTTGCAGATTGGTCAAAGCAAAAGGAAAAACATAGTACACCAATTCTGATTAGAGGCACTGGAGTGGAGGTAAAGGGTCACTGCGGGGAGGTTAAGGGGTGCTCTATTCACACACAAGTTGGCTCACAAATGAGGAAACAACAAATCTGGAAGTAAAACAGTACCCTTTGCAATGTGGTAAGCGGTAAATAAATGGTATGCAGTAAATGGTAAATAAAAAGTTGGTAACTCAGGGTGGTGTTTCTTGGTATTGCAAGAATCAAGAAATCACATCAGTTTGGGAGATAGTAAAGAAATCAATTCCAGTTCATGTGGTGGTGAAATTTCTTGAGAGTAAAAAAAATTTTGCTTGTTCGGTCCTACGTTTTCCCCTCACAAGCATTGAAATGTTTTGTTAGTAAGGGGACAATTTACCAATGAGTGGTAATTGTTGGGCTAAATTTAATAGTTCACGTAAATTCCACATTTTATGAATTTGGTCCATTGGTTTTGCAGGGCAGAATTCATGGGTCGCCGATCATTGAGCTTTCATACTACTGGAGTATTGGAACCCTTCTTGTAATATGCAAATGAAGGCCTTAGTTGCTTTGTGCCTCAGTTCCCCAGCTATAAAATGGGGGCAATTGCCTCACAGGAGTGTAGTGAGGATAAATATGGTAACAATTGTGAGATGCTTAGATTCTGTGACAATGGAGCCTGTTAAAAACAGGTATATCCATCAAATTGGTGGTTACTGCTTTGACTCAAAAATTGGGGGTATTTTTCGGTACCTGGAATGATGTCTGATTGATACCCAAAATACTAACAAACAAAATATTGAAATACCGTTCTGATTTTTTTACTTCCAGTCCCAGATTTTGACTTGTGGTCCTTGATTTTTTAAAAAAAAAAATCCGGTATTTTTGCAGGTTTCTAGGTAACCTCCGGCACTCAAAATCCAGAAACTAACATTTTGGGGTGCGATCCTACACCCTATGATAAAATGTGCAGATAACCTACACTGGTTCACATATCCAACAGGCTGCGTACGCGGACCGCCAGCGTACCACCCAGCCAGGCGACAGGCACACATGTACGCATGCACGTCGCCCATGCACAATAGGGTGCCCCTGCCGATAAGACACACACACCCCCAAGCCTACACAACTTGAACCATGCCTGCTACATCCCCCGAGCTGTGAGTGTGTGAGCTCGGGGGTGGGGGGAGTCATATCGACAGGGGCACCCCGTTGCACCCAGCAGCTTGCTGCATGGGGGGTATGTATGTGCCTGTTGGATTGCACCTTCCATTTTTAGATTCTTGAACAGTATTTGGTAAGTACCAAATCAGGTACCTGTCTCGGCTCTAATGAGGATCTTTCATGAGATGTTTCTCTGCCTAGCCTGGTCTAGTTCAAGATGTGCCAGTCCAGCACTGGGTCCCTAGGGTGACTGCGTCACTCAAACAGTGGGAGTCTGAAAGCCAGAGGACTTGAGAAGCAGGAACACAGGAGATCTGGAAAGCTGGGAGGGTCTCTTCTGATAAGCTGGTGTTTGCTTGTTTTGTAGACACAATTCCTGTTCCCTGTGTGGGGACTTTATGTAAACCAAGACAGCCAGTTGTGAGACCGGTGGGACCCTACCTATCAGGGAGAGTGTGAGGATAGAGAAGTATGTGGCTCTGTTAGAGCTGAAACTCACCCTCACTATCTTGCCAACTCTCGGCTAGAATTGACTTCTTGTCGAGATTTGCAAGATTGAGAATGGGATGAGAATTGGCTGATTCTCGACCCATTCCCGTCAAACTTTGTGCACCAAAAAACTGGCAAAGAATCACATGAGATTCTCGAGAACCCTAAAAAACCACCCTGTGCATGCCAAAAATGGCCACCAGGGACCACGCATATGCAGAAATGGCCACCATGAACGTTTTGCACATGTGCAGAGAGCATTTTGAGGTTTTCAAGAATCTCATGAGATTCTCACAAAATTTCAGTGAGATCTTGTGAGTTCTCGCCTGATTTGGCAAGAACCTTGCACGTTCTCGCCAGACTGCACCAGATTCTTGTTTCAGCCCTAGGCTCTATCTCCAAGAGTACACCTAGTATTCCTGGCAGCTGAGTGGGCAAGGAGCTGGCCTTGGAGACCTGGGTTCAAGCCCTGGTCTTGCTAGAACCTGATTTTTTCACTGGAGATGATATAGTATGATTGGTGGTAAGGTCATGTTTCCAATAGCTTGCTCTGGTATGGCCCTGAGTTTCCATGACATGTTTGTTTTGGGTGATAGAGAATCAGGCATGGAGTGGGCAAAAGTTGAGGTCAGAGCTGAAATTGTTAGCACATTTGCTATGAATGGGTAATACGCACAATTTTGAGTAGATTGCTGGGTGTCTGGTCAGTACCTGAGCATTGAGATGGGCACCTGATTACCCAAAACATAGAGTACTACCAAATTACTGGTTTTCCATATTAATGGCTGATTTCAGTATTGGAAGTTGCTAAATCGGAAGAGGAGAGGGGGCACAATCAGTACCAGGGGGCATGTTCTCTATTTGAGTATGGGATGATGCTAAATTGGTTTGGGAGCATTCGCTTAATCAGGATGGGTTGTCGGTACATTGGGTAGCCCATCAGATACTAATCAGGCAGCGATTAGTACCCAATGTTACCAGGTCAAATCAGTGACTATAATTCCTCCAGGTATATCTGTTTTGGCGGGTACTGGTTTCCGATCTCGTTGAGGTCTCCCATCCACACAGGGAAATGAGTAGTTCTCTTAATAAGGAAGATAATGTCTGATGGACAGAAGCAAGCAGCAGCAACTTGGACAATTCCCTGACCAAATGATGTTTATGCTACACTACGGTATTAATAGCAGAGACCTAGGTTCACTGCTTGTCCCCTATTGCCTCCAATAGGGGAAAACACAGTGAACCTAGGTCCTGATATTAGCTATTCCTCTCTCAATGGGTGACCTCCTCATTTAACATAAATCTCTTCTGCTCCAGAAATTCTGATGGAGCTCTGCCGACGTATAAGAACTGAGAATCTGGCGCTAAGTCTTTAATCCATTCCTTCCAAATGCACTTAGTCTGCCTGGTGTCATTATGTATTAGGCATCCTGATATGAAGAAGATCTCTTGCTGAGAGATTCAATAGGAGCCCTAATGGACAGAGTTCTCTTTTATGCAGCATTTACCTACCTCAGTTAACTTTATGCAGCTAATTCACAGATGCAGCAAACCATGCATTATTTCATTTAGATGAAGAACTCATTTATCTCAAACATTTCCCTCTCTTATTGATAAATATTCACAGTGTATTACATGCTGTGTTAATGCAGACCTTCTTATTTCTTTATTATTATTATTATTTTTTTGTAAAAACAAAACAAAAAAACAATTATTACTAGAGGCATTTAGATTTCCTTTTAAAGAAAGTAGTCATTTTCAAGTCCTTAAAAAGATATTTGGGATCAGACTGGATCAAAACAGTCATTCTAGTTTCACAGAAAAGTTCGACAAAATTGTAATGGTGTCGGAGTTCCGACCAAATGATTTGGCACGCGCAAAATGGCCACTGCTCTAAACTGATGCATTGGATGCTGTTTTGGTGTATGGCTGTGGCCATTTTGTGCATGCACAAATTGCCAACATTTTAAATGGAATACCATTTGATCCTAATTCCAGTCAAAATGATCAAATGACCTAATTTCACCAAAAATCAGGACTTGGGTGGAATTTTGATTTCAGAGCTCTAGTTGGCAGCCAAGAGAAAAAGAAAAACTAGGTCTAAACCGGCAGCAGTTTTAGTCCCTGGTATTAATAAGACAGAGCAGGTCTATCCATATTTAGTTTTTTTAATGAGGGAACAATTGAAGTTCAGTGTCTCTAAGCATCAAAGAGAGTTGTGTGAAGAGAAGACAAAGGTTACAAATGTCCTTAAGTACAAAAAAGGGAGGGTGGCATGATTGGAATGCCCACTCAAGATGAGAGGGGGGAGGGTTTGAGGTGGCTAGACTTGATGAGGCAATTTTAGAGAGAGCTTGTAAAATAATCTTCTATATCCCCCATTCGTAAAATGTAGCTCATGCCTCTCAGCGAAGATCACGCCACTACAGCGTTAACATTGATGAGCTATTTAGAATAATGCGGGATATTTAGGCTATCATTTGCCTCTTGATAGCAGAGATATGGAACTCAGCTGTGTATTTTGGGCTCCATGCGTAGTTTATGATGGACAAGTGTTCAAGTAACTAAGAGGTCCGAGCCCCTACAATGTTTTTTGATGTGCTTTCCAGTTAATTTTGTGCTTTAGAAATATTAATTAATTAACTGTCACTTGGAACATCCTTTTCAGCAAGACTAATCCCTGTGAGTTACTGTCACAGTAGGGATCGCAATGCAAGAGACCTTGTTGTCACTCCCGGTGTTCAGTCCATTGAACCAAATTCCTTTCCACGTGACTGCCCCCAGTTTTGGCTGGAAGCCATCTTGTTTGACATTGGTTGACATGATTGACATTTCTGCTGGCCAACTGGCATCACAAACCCATCTTTTACCAGCCACAGCTGCCTGGGCCCTGTCACTCTGAAAGGGCAATTCCCTCCCTCCAGAAACCCACAGTTGTGAAGTGTTGAAGAGGAAAGAGCAGTTGGGCTTTCAAGTGACAGAAGCAGGCCACGCTGGTGCTGTGAGGGGCTAGGTTGTGGGGAGAGGACCATTTTGTGTATGCCAAAAATAGCTTGGCAGCAATTCTGCACATGAGAAAATGGCCATTTGGGGCATGCACAGAGCATTAAAAAAAATTTCTCATGATTCTCACAAGATCTCAGAACATTACCAAGATCTTGATGAGATCTTGGTAATGTTTCTCAATTCTCATGAGAATTTCTTGAGAATCGGGGATGATTCTCAATTCAGACCTTGGTATTTTGGTATTCTGGATACCTGCCAAGTATCTGATATATTTGGTTTGATCTGGGTACCAGAAATTAGATGGGTATACCCATTTTTGCTGGTACTCGTTTCAGCTCTATTCTGCATCCAAGCAGGAGGTTGAACTAGATGGCCCTCACGTTCTTTTTCAGCTCTTAGATTCTATGAACATATGTAAGCCTGACACTGAGATATGATGAGGGCAAGAACTGAAACAAATAGCAAATTTCACAGTTATGGATACTATTTGCTAGGGTTGAAATTCGACCTGACTTCTTTCTCAATTCTCCAAAAGAATCACGTTTCTCAAGTTGTTTTAGGCAAGAAACAATAAACGAGAAAAAACCCCAGTTCTCAACACTTTCTCGGTAGAGACTTTGGGTATTTTCAGACGTTACGAGATCACAGTGAACCACGGTGAATACCCACCTGTGGTCACTGTGCCTCAAACGTCTGTTTGGCGGCCACCAGATGTTCGGCACGGTCAATCTGCACAAGGGGTCAATTTGAACCACGCTTCCCGGGCTAGCCGGGGGAATGTCCTGGGAAGCGTGGTCAAACAGACCCCCGGCAGGGACCAAAACAAAGTTACGTCTGGCCGCTCGCCACGGCCCGGGATCGCTGGTGGGATCCCGGGCCGTGGCGCATTCGGCCGGCCGCGGCGGCCGCATTGGCCCCGCTGCCTGCCCGTCTCCTCGGAGGGCGGGCGGCGGGGTGCATGGAGGGGGCGGGGCCATGCGGCTGCATGCTGCGCCGCACGGCCCTGTCCCCTCCCAGATTCCCCGCCAGGATCCCCCCGGCACATCTGATATGGCGTGATGGGGTGACCCCGGCAGGGAACGAATGGGTTGATTTCGGTACGGGGCCAACGGGCCCCATAACGTCTGAAATCACCCATGGTCTCGATTTACCATTTACCGTGATTTACTGTTTCCTCTTTACCATGATTTACCATGTACTGTATATCAATTTGCTGTGTACCGCATTCATCCCAGTAATGCACATGTACAGAATGGCTGCATTTTTCCAAAATGGAAAAGAGGGCTGCACATGTGGAAGACAACTGAGGTGGCCATTTTGCACATGTGCATTACCAGGATGAGTGCAGTACACGGTAAGTAGTGCACAGTATATCGGTGAATAGTAAATCATGGTAAACAGTAAATCACGGTAAAAGATAAATCGAGAAAAAATCTCAACCAAAATCTTGAACCCTTTGTATAAATAAATTTGTATTAAAAAAAAATTACTGAGATTGCCCTGAAATCTTAGGAAAGATTCTCTCTTCTTGTGAGATTTTTGCAGGAAGCAAATTGATTCTCTTTTCAGCCTTACTATTTTCTAATCCAAAATAGCTTTCCAAATACCTGAATAAAGATCCGCAACTGAAATTAAACTTGAATAGTTGTTTCTTTGGGTGTTTCAGTCCAGTTATCTGGGTCATTCACTCACTGAAGTCAAGTCAATGGCCCAGTCCTACCATTGATGGGGCGTGTTGATTGCTGAAGTTTAAATAATCCTCCCAACTTTCCAACATTGAGCCAAATGCTACACCAGTGTTGTCTAGCACAGTGGACACCCGGTTCCTGACTGATGCCTCATTGTCCTGTTCAATGCACGTGAATGATAATAACATTCTTAAAAGTAATCTCAGTGATTTGAAGCAATGTGGGAAATGAGTCTTACACAGCTATTAATGTTCCACAAGAAGGATTGCTCTGCTCCTAAACCACTTTGAACCACATGATGATTTAGGAGAAGATTACTCATTTCTGGTAAACTTTGTAAATGGGAAAAAAATATTCCAGTCAGACAGAAAATATTAAGATGAGTGGCTATAGCAGCTGGATTCAAATATTAGTCACACATGGAAGCTAAGGCACTGTTTCCCACCCCATCCCTCCTCCCAAATAACAACAGAAGGTAATACACATTCTGCACACAATACAGCTTCCCCTTGCTGCTCTTTAATAACTATTGCTATATAGCTTTCCTCTCTGGATAGACAATGTAATTCCCCTGTCCATCAAATGGGGATGGAGCTGCATGCCAAGAAAATCAAAACTCTTGGTGTTACCGATATAAAGTGGTCTGTGTTTACTCCCTACAGAGTCAATTCTCTCTTCTCCACATCCCTTCCAATAGCGGGCATTGGTATTAACTAAAATGGCTTATTAACGGCTAAGCAGAAATTAAATAACTCAGTCCCTGAGACTTTCTGTTTGCTACCATAGTGACTGTCTATGTGTCTAGCATGCTTCTATGGCTTCCTTCCGGTTTCTAAATTCAGACTGAAATAAATATCCGTGGCAAAGTCTGTCTTCAACGGATCTACCCACTCTGATGTAGGTCCAATAGAAGATCGACCAGCCACTTTCCACTGGAGATCTGAATCAGGAACTTACCCCAATGTAGCACCATTTTCTGCATGCACAATCAACAAATTACTTTTTTGCATATGCACAAAAAGTAGTTTGCTTATGGCATTACCGTTAAATGGTGCCATCGTTCTCATGATGTCACATCGGTCTTTAGAGATTCAGCATGGTAAAAAAATTGGACTAGATCTCAGGAAATGGGTCCAAAACTGCAGATAAAATCCACAGAGAAGACATGACTGGTACGTTTCAGACCTAATATGTGTAAACTCACAACTGCTTCTGGGAGTTTGGGAAGTAGAGGTGTGCATCAGGGCCCCATGTCATTTTTCGTTATCATTATCATAATCATTATTTTAAAATATCATTATTGTTATTGTTATTAACAACAATGTTGTTTTCATTATTATTGTCATCGTTATTGTTGTCATTATTGATAATGCTATTAGTATTGATACCTGTGTGCAAACGAAGTTCTCGCAATGTTAATGATACCAAAAGATCTTGCGATACCGGTAACGATACTTGAAAGGCTGATTTTTGATAGGCTGTGCTGTGTCTGGTGTGGTGTGTGGTTGACTGGCTGTGTGTGGCTAATATGTGTGTCTTGTAGGTCTTGTGTGGGTCTTGTGTGTGTTGTGTTGTGTGTGATGGAAGGCAGGAAGGCGCAGATGAACAAGAAGGTGAAGGTGGAGGTGGAAGAAGTCGAGGAGGCTGGACCGTCCAGTGAGGTGTTGGAGGTGGGCTCCTCTTCCAAAGAAGGTGCCACTGCCAGGTTTGTAAAATGCATTTATTTATTTATTTATTTATTATTTATCGTTGCATAGAACTTTAATGAGGGATGGTAGAAGTTAGAATACCATCCTCTAGAGTGATCTGGCAGGTGTGCGGGTGGGTGGGTGAACGGGTTGGCAGCAGTCAGGCACGAGCATGCAGCAGCACCCCAAGACACTGCAGGGTCTAAACCTGCAGAAAGCACCCCACAGGTGTGGTAGAGGAAGTGGGTGGGAGAGAGAGAAAGAGGCAAGAAGGCAGAGGAACCGCACCCATTCAGTTGGAGTGGGAGAATGGGGTATTGGGCTGAGAGGAAGGACTAGAGGGGAGGCATCACATGATTGCATAATATAATGTAGGTGCTATGTGTTCTTTTTTTGCTTCCGAGAGGGTGAATAGCAGCCAAGAAGACAGGCCAAAGAAGAGCAGAGCAAAAAGGTTTGCTGTTTGGGAGCATTTCTATCCCGCCAAAGGAGACTATGCTTGATGCAAGGTAAGCCAGAGGTCAGGAACAACAGGGAATGGATTGGCAGAGTTTGGCCACTGGCCAGTCACTTGTGGAGAGTGAGAGGAGACAGGATGCTGGCAGGGCTTGATAGACAATTGATCTGACCCAGTATGGCACTTCTTATGTTCCAGTTTTCTTATGTTTTTTAGATCTGTGACAAAAAGATAAAAAGAGGAGGCCAGGGGACCACATTGGGGACGGTTCTCCACATAAGAGGCCTTAACTATGTGACCCTGGTGACGAAAGCCCAGAAGTGGGGGGCCTCTGCTGGTGCCACCACCAGCAGCAGGTGGTGAGGAGGGTACCATCACCGTCCTTCTCCCTACAGGTCTCCTATTCACTCTGCTGAGTCCCCAAACCCTTAGGCAGCAGAGCAAGTGGAGGAGGTGGAGTCCCCTGCATTGAGGGACTTGTGCTGCTCCCTCAGGGCACAGAGGTAGCAGATAGAGGAGGAATTCTCTGCTGTCCTGAGGAAGACGGAGGACTCCATCATTGCCCGCCACCGGGAAGCAGAAGAAAAGGAACAGGCACAGGCAGTTGCCAAATATGTATCAACTGAAAATAAGTCCTTGGAGTCCTTCCGCAAGGCAATGGTGGGGTGGAAGAGCATAATGGAGGGGGCCCTTGAGGTGGTGAGGAGGCATGGAGCAGAGGTCCTTGATGTCCCACCTCTTGTAGGTAGCAGACAGTCCTCCCAATCTCCTCCCTATGTTCCAGGGGTGGATGTGGAAGAGGACTAAATTTTATACATAGTTTGTTATATGGTTTTGTCTTTTCATAGTTATAATTGTTTGTTTAGTAATTTTTTAAATATATATTTTACTAGCCAATTTTGACTTGTACGTGTGTGGGTGCGCCAGAGAGGGTGTGTGCTTTCTGGCAGTGGGCAGAAGGCGGTGGTGGGTGGTATCTGGGGAGACATGCCAGGGTCTCAACGAGGTTGCTCCCTCGTAAACAAGGTTCTTTGTGCTGGCTCTGATCATTCCCACCACGTCACCCATGCTTCCATCCCTGCATGGAAATGTCTCATAATCCTAGAAAGGGTTGGAAGGAACTGTCATTCTGAAAGGGAGAGTGATTTTTATCCTAGGGAGGAACTCAAGGCCATCAGGCATGCCATGGTGGGCAGTTGGACACGAGCAGCATGAGCTCAGATGAGATGCGCGCTCTCTCTGGTTCTGCCAGGTGGCAGCTTGGGCAGGATGCACCCCCCTCTCTCTCTCTCCATGGCAAGGGCCCATGGCAATGTTAGGGAAACCCAGCAGCGGCAGGTTGACCTTCAGTAAGAGGACCTGCTCGACCAACCCAGCACCCAGCCTCAAACGGTGGGGATTCACGATGTCCCCTGTAGCCAAAAACATCAATTTGCTGGGCATGCTGGTTTGTGGTCAGGACAATAGAGCCTGTGCCACCATGGTCAGAGCCTGCTATATTTCCCCCTTCTCTGCCCAGTACAGAAGGGGATCACTACTGGGATCTATCACTGGCTCCTTGAGATAGTATGCCAATGCCTCCTCTGCAGTGTCATGCTCCTGCTCTCTCTGCCTGCTGCTGCTGCCAACCTCTTCCCCAATTGCATGTGCCCACGCTGCCTGCCCTGGGGTGGTCCACTCGGGGTGGCTGATGGCCGAGGATCTGCTGCTGTTGCTGCTGCTGCTCCTGGGAGTGCTTTGCCCTTCCTGGATGCCCTGCAGCTGCTGCCACTGCTGCTGTATGACCCTCTCAACTGCCCGCACCCTCTCCACTAGACCATGCTTCCTCAGGGTGAAGTCTGCTGTGCAAGTGGCCACGCTCACCTTCACCCTGGGGTCCGGCACGGTGCGGAGTACGTAAACCGCCTTGTATAAAACAGGGTTAAACCACCTGATCAGCTCCTCCTTCAACTTTTGTACCAAGGCCTCCACCTCTGGTACAAGCTGCTATTCTCCCCACCCCCTCTCGCCTTGGTCCCTCAGGAAGCCTTCCATCCTCCTGATGAGACTTTGGACCAGGGGGGGGTTACCTAGCTCAGGGTGGCCATCACCGCACTCAGGCTCTCCGTCACATCCTTGAAGGGTTTAAGGACATGCATGGCCTGGGCCATCATTGTCCACTCCTCGAACCCTAGAGGCCTTTCCACCCCAATCTCCCCCTCTGATAGGAGTGTGCACAAGGCCCCATGTCATTTTTGTTTTTTGTTTTCGTTATTCAAAAATGTCATTTTCGTTATTGTTATTAACGACAATGTCGTTTTTGTTTTTGTTTTTGTTTTTGTTTTTGTTTTTGTTTTTGTTTTTGTTTTTGTTTTCCGTTTCCGTTTCCGTTTCCGTTTTCGTTTTCGTTTTCGTTATTATAAATATTTGTATAGCGCCAGTCGTGTGACATGGTGCTGTACAGAACATAGAATTAGACGCGGTCCCTGCCTGTGGCTTACAATCTAAAAGACAAAGGGGGGGAGACAGGGAGAGGGGACAGTGGGAGAGACAGGGGAGAAGACAAACAAACATTCAAGCGGATGCAAAGTCTCAGGTGCGTATGCTTGGCTTGGTTACAAAGAGGTTGGTAGCAGCAGTCATCAGAGGAGGGAAGACAGCAAGAGTAAGGGGAAAGACTAGGCATTGGGGAAGGCAGCAAGGAAAAAGTGGGTCTTGAGGAGGGATTTGAAGGAGCGGAGGGAGGAGGCAAGGTGGATGTGGGCAGGGAGGGAGTTCCAGGCATAGGGGGCAGCGAGGGAGAATGGTCGAAGGCAGTTAGGAGAGCAGGAGAAATGAGAGAGAGTGAGGGAGGGGACAAAGGAAGAGCGCAGAGCGCGTGCAGGAGTGCGTAGGGAAATTAGGTCCGAGAGATAAGGGGGAGCTTGGTCATGGAGCGATTTGAACATGAAAACCAGGATGGTATCATTTTTGGTATCATTTTATATCGTTTTCATTATCCGTATCGGTATTGTTTTGTTATTGGTATCGATATTCATTATAGTTATAGATATCAATATTGTTATTGATATTGGTCCTGTTTTAAATGAAGATTTTATTTTTGGTATCATTATCGTTATTGATTCCGGTGCACAATTAATATTTATCTAAATCTAAGGGAGACAGGGCAAAGGAAAACAAAACTATCTATTATCTAATCAATTATCTATATAACTATTCTAATCTAATCTATATGTCTATAATCTATATCTATATCTAATCTAATTGCGGCATAGAGCTAGTTTATGAGCCTATGCCATGGCTGTGCGGGCAGCAAAGAAAGAGTTCTTTGCTGCCCTCATAGCGTCCGCAAAATCCCATCTGGCACAGCTGTTCCGGGTTGTGCGGGGGCTAGTGAGTCCAACCTCCCTCAACTCTGGGGTTGAGTCATCTCCAGACCGCTGTGACCTTTTTGCGGATTTTTTGGTGCAGAAAATCTCTCGTATTCACTAAGACCTTGATGCCACGCTAAATGCAGTGAAGGGTGGAGAGGTTATAGAAACCCTGTCTTGTCCAATTTTATGGGATCACTTTCAGTTGATCACACCCGCTGATGTGGTGTGGGTGTTTGGGGCTGTTTGAGCCACTTCTTGTAAACTAGATCCATGCCCATCCTGACTGGTTAAGAGCTGCCGGGAGACAATGGAGCTGTTGCTGGCCAGAGTGGTCAATACCTCCCTGCAGGACGGGGGAGTGCTGGGCTGCCTGAAGGAGGCGGTGGTGCGGCCTCTGCTCAAGAAACCATCGCTTGACGCTGGCTCCCTTGCCAGCTACCAGCCTGTCTCTAACCTTCCCTTTTTAGGGAATGTTATTGAATGGGTGGTAGCTCAGCAGCTCCAGAGCATCTTGACTGCATCAATTATCTGGATCCCTTTCAGTCTGACTTTTGTCCAGGGCATGGCACTGAGACAGCATTAGTGGTTTTGGTGAATAATCTGCGCTGGAAAAAGGATAGGGGTCGATTGACCCTATTGGTCCTATTAGATCTATCAGCTGTATTTGATACCGTTGACCATGAGATGTTGGTGGCGTGCCTGCGGCACAGTACAGGGGTGGGCAGGATTGTTCTTGAATGGTTGTGCTCATTCCTGACCGGGAGAACTCAGAGGGTGGTACACACACACACACACTAACCTAAACCTAACCTATCCTACTCTCCTATAATCCTAATATATATAATATAACAGACTAGCCTAAATACTTATATAATATCTAATTTCTCTATATATGTACACAACAAAAATCTATCTAAATCTAAATGTCTATAATATATATCTTTATCTATATCTAATATATACCGATCTCTTCAGGTGGGAGAAGGGCATGGAAAGGGAGAAGGTAGGAAATATGAGGAAGGAAAGAAATTGATAATACAATGAGAGCTAGGGAGGTGGTTTTTTGTGTGCAAGCACCAGTTCTGTAAAATGCAAGCTGACAAGCAGAGAGGTCTCACAGAACGCAGAGGGAAAAAATGACCCTCCCATTATAAAAGGTTGCAGTTCCCTCTCCCAGAGCCCCTTTGATTGGTTGTGGGAGACATCAGAAACTGGTGAGCTGCCCGCCCCTCTTCAAACAGGCACAGTTCAAGAGTTCAAACCTCTTTAGAGCTCCGAGATGTCTACTCCCTCCTCCCCTCTCCATTTCTATCCAAAACAAACCAGAACTGTGTCACTAATAATGACAACAACGATAACGACATTGTCATTTTCATTATTGTTGTTGTTATTCTTGATTGTCATTTTTGTTATTGCAATAAAGATAACAAAAATGACAATTGTCATTATCGCTATTGTAATAACAAAAATGATATGCACACCCCTATTGGGAAGTATTATTCCCCAGGGGCATGGAGACACAAGGGTGATTTCATATGGGAACACCTGGCCCTGGTAAGATTAATGGCAGAATTTGCATTGACTTCAGTGGGTCCCACATTTGATTGTAAATGACTCATTTATGGTCAGACAGGTAACTATTGATAGACTCAGGAATTGAACTCAAGGATCTTCCATCGGATGATAACTTCATGTAACCACACTACTATGGTTCTTCCCTGCCACAGGCTTTGTACCTCATTAAAGAAGAAAGATGCACATTGTATAATGACTCCAAGCCACATTGATCCGGACAGTAATTACCTGCCTCATTATAACTAGCAATCTGCAGACACTTAGGAAATGAAATTCAGAAAAGATAGGTACTTTTACAATGGATTGGGGGGGGGATGCCCAAGGGCATTAGTAGAGTAGGACTGAATAGAGGTGAATAGAGGTGTGCACCAGGAGTCCATGTCATTCTCATTTTTGTTTTTTGTTTCCATTATTGAAATCTGCCATTTTCGTAAATATCAGATTGTCGTTTTGTTTTTGCTTTCCTTTTCGTTTTCCATTGGTTTCAATGTAAAACACATTTTCAGCTATAACTTTTTAGTTTTTCACTATATTTGGCTGAAACATGGTGTGCTTATATATCCAATAAATGGTGTTATGTGTACCAAATTCCAAAAGGATTGGAAAAATAAATCCAATTTTATAAGCAGTTGAATTATTTTCTGTTGCAAAAATCTTCATATACTTTCTTCAGTGTAACTTCTTTTTCTCACATTTAATGTAGATAAAACTTGGCATGTTTATACCCCTTCCCATATTTACCATCTCTTCCACCTTTCAGAAGGATTGGATAAATGTTCCTGGTGGTATAAGAAATTAACTTATACATATATGTCTGACTGTAACATCTTTGCAGTCCATCCAGTGCACATGACATTTGGCAGGGCTGTATATCACACTTTCCCAATCATCTATGCCAACTATCAGAAAGGTATGATAAAGGGTCCCAATTGTATATGCCTGCACAGTGCACACAGAGAAGGAACCTATGCTTATATATCCAATAGATGGCGTTATGTGTACCAAATTCCAAAAGGATTGGATAAATAATCCAATTCTCTTACGTGTCACAGTGATATGAGATCGGTTTGTGATGCCAATTGGCCAGCAGAAATGTCAACCATATATCGTCATTCTGTTATGTGACCATCCCAACATCTCTCCCTCACTTGTTACTGGGAAGTCAGAAGCATCTGTTTAGGAAAGAGCCAATAGAGATTCTCTTACGTCCTCTGTCACAGTGCTGCAGGATGTGATTGTGATGATAATTGGCCAGCCTGGATGTATAAACTATGTCTCCTGATTACTGGGATGCTATCCCCAAAGTCCCAGTTATGTCCCTTCTATGCCCACCTCAGGGGTACCCCTATGCCCACCCCTATGCCCGTCTCGACGCCACGACCAATTGGTCCTGTAAAGCTAGAATCATGCAGTAATGTGTTTGGCCAGTGAATGTGTATGTCAGTCTTTGGGGTTACTCCACATCCTTCCTCCTACCGTCTCTCTCCCCCTGCCATGCAGGGTGCCTGCCTCTGACTGACACTGAACGTGCTGCTGTTTATCTGAATAATGGTCTTCACAGGGACAACATCAATTGCTTATAAAATTGGGTCCCTTTACCAAGTTGTACTGTAATTTGGAAGAGATGACAGGGAAGGTAAGTGATACATTACTCCCAAATATCTTGTAAACAGAATGAAATATAAACATGTTACAGCTGGAAATGTATTTTCCGTTTAATGTCTTATACCTTCAGTACCCTTTAATAAATCTTTCTGAAAATTGGCAGGAGTGTTAAGCCTGTGAAGGGACATACTATTCACAGGTTTTATGCAAATTGGATGCAAGGTAAAGAAGTTGTATCTGTGAATGTGTATGAAGCATTTCTTAACATCACAACATTCAATTGCTTCTAAAATCGGTTCCTTTAAATAATTGTTTCATAGATTGGCACACATAGTGCCCTCCATTGGGGGTCCATGCTCCCCAGGTTTAATCAGAACTGAATAAGAAACAAAAAGGTTATAGCCAGAAATACATTTTTCAGTTTTTTCCCTCTGTTTAAAAAATAATAATGTTATTTTCATTTCTATTTTCATTATTATTTTTTGTCAATTTTGTAATTGCAATAACTAATGAAAATGACAATTTTTGTTATGCTATTGTAAAAATGAAAACAACATGCACACCCCTACAGGTGAGTAGGATTCTTTCCATAGTCATGGCTAGGCCTAAAACATCAAAATTGTGGCAAATGATGTTTCCATAGGAAAGAGGTAATTCGCTTTCACTCGTGTGATGCAGAAACCTACCAGCTTTTCAGCTGTCTTTGGGTACTTTCAGACGTTACGGGGCCCTTTGGCCCCGTACCGTAACGAACGTCTTCGTTCCCCACCGGGGTCACCCCTGCACGGCCCAACAGACGTGCCGGGGGGATCCCGGCGGGGAAAGTGGGAGGGGCCGGGGCCGCACGGCGCAACGTGCAGCCGCACGGCCCCGCCCCCTCCACGCACCCTGCCGCCCGCCCTCCGAGGAGACGGGCGGGCGGCGGGGCCAATGCGGCCGCCGCGTCTGGCCGATCGTGCCACGGCCCGGGATCCCGCCGGGGATCCCGGCCCGTGGCACGCGGCCAGACGTTACTTTTTGTTCGCCACGGCCCGCGGTCCATTTGACCACGCTTCCCGGGACCTTCCCCCGGCTAGCCCGGGAAGCGTGGTTCAAATTGACCCCATCTGCAGATTCAGCGTGGCCAACATCTGGCGCACGCTGTGCAGACGTGCAGGGGCCTTTCGCCCCGCCGCGGGGTTCACCGTGGTTCAGTGTGGTTCAGCGTGATCTCGTCACGTCTGAAATCACCCTTTGTTGTTACTTGAACAGAGCAGCTACAAGGCCAATACCAAGCTTGGGGGCTGTAGAGACATGAAAGTGCTGGCTAAGTGTTAGGAAAGTTTTGGGAATTGCCATGAATGTGCTGTAAAAAGTGCTATAAAACTGTCGGAGAAGTCCCAGAAAGTGACAAAAACATGTTGAAAAAATGCCTGAAAGTGACAAAAAATGATAGACAATACCGAAAAGTAACTAAATTGATGTGAAATGATTTTAAAAATTGCAGTTCCCAATACTGACAATGGTGGAAGTGTGGAATCATCTAAGACTGACAAAATGTTTATGAACACTCAAAAGCACTCCTGAAAGGTTGGTATTTCCCTGTTGAATGGGAACACTTGCTCTTGTCCCAGCCCTGGTCATGGCAGCTTCTTCCTCTAGGACTGGTCTCAGGTGGGGAAAAAAGTGCAGGAAGAGGAGTCTTGATTACAGCTGAAAGAGGTTACTGGAAAAATCAGGTAATCCACTGAATTTCCAGTACCCCATTCAACCTGGTATTGATTGGGTAACATGGAGTACCCAATTGGAACGCGATCGGGTACACAATGTCGCTAAATGCTGACTTCCATTTTTTTTTTTTAAAAAGAAACTTTAAAAAAATGTTTTCTTTGAAAAACACTTATTTATGAGCTTTCTGTTCCAGAAAATGAACTTTCTGATGCCAGAAAGTCAACTTTGGTCCCAGGAAACAATTTCCGGTCACCTGCGAAAAATAATTTCATGGCAATTTTTCGGTTTTCCAATGTACCAGTTTTTACATCCTGTCTTTCTCCCAGGCTACACCATACAATTTGCAGCCTGGAGTATGGAGCAGGTATTTCTCCTGCTCCAATCCCTCAGCTGTGGTGTGTGTGGGCTCTGAGGGTTTCATTGGCATGGGTTGCACCTTTGCCTTGGATGGCTGTATGCACACACGGCATGCATGCGAACCTGAGCGTGGGAATTCTGGCCATGCGCCATGGGTGGGAGTTAGCATACCCCCATTAATGGTAATACCTGGTCTTTTTAGATAATCGGGTGTCCAACTCCATACTCAGACTGGGTCCCCCTATAGACTACTTTAAAATGGGAGTAGAACCTGCGGCCAACAAATGTGCTAACTGTTTCAACTCTAGTCAGCATCCTCCACAATGGGTGAGTCCAACCCCTATAGAAGCTGCCATATTGAGTCAGCCAGTTCATACAACTATCCCTATACCCTGCCTCTGACACTAGCCAGGATGTGTCCAAAAAAAGTACACAAAATCTTGCCATTTAAGGAATGATTGATCCACTGCTGTTCACTTGTAGGTAGGGCTTACTGACAAGGTTGGGCCATATAATCACAACCTTCTTCTCTGGCGCATACCTGCCAACAGTCCCTATATAGGAGGAACAATCCCTCTTTGTGTGGTGAATCCTGCTGTCCCTCTTTCAGGAGAGAGAGAGTGAGAGAGAGTGTGTGTGTGCTTGAGATTTCAGCACTGAAGTCTCAAGTACCCCTCTTTTCTGGTTGTCTCCCAGGAAAGTTTTTTGAGAGGGCAGTGGTATTCAGCACACAAAGGACATCTGGAATGACAAGAAACTAAGGGTGTTTTTAGACAAGAGAGTTTTCTCCTGCAGCTTTATAATGTGGTTTCGGGAAAGCCCCATTGGTGGAGGGGAATCAGATGCTCCTTGCTGGACCGGAAGTAACCTGGGCACTGTTGGAAACAGCAGCGCCAGGTGACTTCCAGAAGTTTTGAGACATGGACTAGGTAAGTCCCCGATAGTGCTGAAGCAGCAACTCCTTTTTCCACCCCACTATTTCATTCCAACATTTCAGAAATGTCTGGGACTTCCCGCAGCTTTTCCGCTGACATTCCGCTAATTCCACCAGCATTCCGCTAATTCAGAAACTGTCGGAACAATTTCAGAAAGTGTCGGAAGAAACACTGTTCCGCTACTTCGCAATGCCAGTGGAAATTACGTAAGATCAAAACTTCGGAACAAACATTGTTCTGCTATTTTCAGAGATGGAGGAAGTAGCACTGCTATTTGGTGGAAGTAGCAGAATGAAAGTAGAGGAACAGCAGAAGTAGCGGAACCATACTAGTGGAATGAACGTCTCTATCGCACTGTGCCACTCATTGTGGAAGAGATTTTTCAAGCAGAAAAAGTTATCGCAGCAGCTTGCCTTTTCAGCCCTAGTCCCCAATAATCGAGGTCTTATCTATTCCACATCTCAAAACTTCTGGGATTTACCCAGTGCTGCTGTTTCCAGCAGCGCCCGGGCAACTTCCAGGCCAGTGAGGAGCATCTGATTCACCACCACTACCCCCTACGGGGTTTTCCTCAAGCCACATTTTAAAGCTGCAGGAGAAAGCCCTCCCATCTAAAAACGCCTTAAGAGTGGAATGACAAGGAGAGCTTCTGCCCCTTTTTATACCCTTGGAATATTGGGTGGTGTGGCAGTGCATGTGTAAGTGTGTAAGGAATTGGAGTCTATTCACCACTTGCTGGAGCTTAGGTGCTCAGTGGGCTGGACAGTGACTTGTCCCTCTGGCTGTTTTAAAAGTTGGGTATGGCAGAGGATGAGGCCTTTTCAATCTGGGTTCTGCCCCGGCTATGGCACAGAGACGGTGTTGGTGGTCTTGGTCGATGACCTCCGTCGGGAGATGGATGCAGGATGTTCAACATTCCTCATCCTACTAGATCTCTCAGCCGCTTTTGACACAGTGGACCATGAGCTGCTGCTGAGATGGCTGC
>QEPC01014204.1:67060-82143 GCA_003113815.1 Sphenodon punctatus
GGCGGGCGCTTTCACCACGGGCCATGGGGTGGATTGGACCATGTCCAGGGACAATGGGGCGCACGTCTGTTGGCGCACCCCTTCATCCCCGGTCGTGGTCCGAACCACCCCATGGCCCATGGTGAAAGCACCCACCCATAACGTCTGAAATCACCCAAAGTTTTCTGTGCAATGTGAAATTGTCATGGATAAGCAGTTCTCCTAAGGATGGTTCTAAATAGCATGGTGCTATAAGGTTCTGAATAAGATTCCTCTCTAGTAGGATTGCCATATGTCCTCTATATTAACAGGTGTCCCTTACTTTAGCATCCCACAGCTTCACAAAACATAATGGATATTACTTGTTTCAGAGTGCCAGCTAGCATAATGGGTGTGCCTTATTTCAGAGCCCCACAGTACCATGGGATGTAATGGATGTCCTTTAGTTCAGAACCCAACAGCTCCATGGAATGTAATGGAGTCCCCTTGTTTCAGAGCCCCACACCTCAATAGAAACTAATGAATGTCCCTTCTTTCAGAGTCTCAATGATCCACAGAAGATAATGGACATTCATTCCTTATTTCAGAACTCCAGCGCACCATGGAAAATAATGGAGTCCCTTATTTCAGAACTCCACAGCTCTATAGGGTCTCTTATTTTTTTAAAGTTTTGTCCTGGCCATTCTATTCTGAAGCATCCAGTATTGATGATTGCTGGAGACAGGATACTGGGTAAACACAAACTCTTGTTCTGATCTAACATGGCAGTTCTTACATGCATGTACTTCTGTTCTTATGGGCTTTTTGCGGGCTCTTTGCACATCTGTGTATGTAGGAATCCCTAAAGGAACCTAATATAAAAAGCTGAGTAACCAGAGCTGGAGTTTTCCCTGGAGCATGAGAGGGCTGTGAACCTCTCCAATTTTAAGCAAGTAAAACCTTTTAAGCCTCTCTAGTCTTGGGACCAATTCCACCCTGTCCTTGTTACCAGTAACTTTTTTTTATTTGTTATTTTCCTGCCTTCTCTTTATTAACATTTGCCGACATTTTGAAAGATGATGGAGTTAATAAGTGAAACTACAAATAAGGGCTATTTTTCACCCCCTCCGTCACTTCTCCCAGCTGCAAATACAGTATATTAAGTTTGAAGCAATCATTTCTGTTTTGCATAATTGACATCATTATCTGTCAGGTTGCTTGGCTTAGGCTGGCAGTCATTATGAGATCATTAGAAAAAGGGTTGTAATAAGTTCAGAAGGCCAATCGACTGCATTCTAATCACTGGAGAAGAGAGTGCTGATAGGGGCCTCAGGGAGTATGTATTGAAGCAGGGAGAGTATTTTTAATGACCAAATCAAGTTAGGAAAATCACCACCTGTGCCTTAGAAAACAGGATAATTTCAGCTTTTAGTGAGGGCCAGCTTTGAAGGGATGTGGAATCATCTCTCCCTCCCCACCCTTGGTTAATAGCAGAGCCATTGAGCAAAGCATCGGAAAATATCTGAGCAGGAAAAGGATTGCAAAAGAAAATTAAAAACAATAACCAGTTCTAAATGAGCGATGGTTTGGAAAGATCCTCGGTGCAAGAAATGGGCTGTGGGCAGTTGCTAAGGGTCATAGGGCATTTTCAGAAAAAACACCCTCCACCCACTACCCACCCACTATACAAGTTTCAGGGCTGCAGTGTTGCCCTATGGGTGCCCTGTAACATGTATAGTGGATGGGAGGTGTGTGGGGAGAGTCTTTTCTGAAAACGCCCACGGAATAAGAGAATTGTAGGATTGGAAGAGACCTCAAAAGTCGTTTAGTCTATCCCACCCACTCCAAATAGGACATCTTCACTTTATAGCATTGCAGGCAGATGCTTTTCCAGACGGGGTTTGAAAACATCTAAGGGAGGACATTCCACCTGTCTGGACAGCTTTATTGAATTCTGTTGCCCAACCGTTCTTACGGTGAGAAAGTTTTCCCTAGTATCTAATTACCTAATATTTTCTTAGTATCCCAATTGTGGAACTCCCTCCCTTGGAAGTTCATCTAAGCACCTGCCTGTTCATCTTCCAGAAGCAATGTAAGGCCTTCTTGTTTGGCTGGATATTTAGGTGGGATTGGGGGGGTGGGTTAGGAAAAGTTGTTGTGGGAAGGTTAAGGGGATTTTTTTAGATGTTTTCATATGTTGTAAGCCACCCTGAGCAGAACTGAAATGAAAGTAGTACCCGCAAAAATGGGCATAGTTGTCAAATTTCTGGTACCCAAATTAATCTGACAACATCAGGTACCAATTGGTACCTGATTGGGACCTGATTCAGGTACCTGACTACCCAAAATGTCAACTTCCACTCCTAGAACGTTTATTTATATTTATTTATCAAATTTCTACCCCGCCCCTCCTAAAACAGCTCGGGGCTGTTGACTTTGAGAACTTTTTAAAAAGTTATTTGTTTACTTTTTTATTGATGATATACTGATTCCCAACATCAATTTATTGGTTTTCCATCCACTTCCATAATTTGTTTGGCAACTTCTGTTCCTATTTTTAAAAACTTTTTTTTTTTTCATTTAACAAATTAAGATGACACTTATTTATTGGTTTCCCATTTCCATCCTAGAAAATCAACTTTCTGGTCATGGAGAGTCAATTTCCAGTTCCAGAAAACTACTTCTAGTCATACACCCTCGACCCCACCCCCAATTCAAAAAAATGTCATGACTATTTTTCAGTGTTCCAATCCAATATACCAATAGCTAGTACACCCTGAGCCATTTGGGAAGGGTAGGGTAGAAATAGAAATAAATAAATAAATAAATAAATAAATAATATACCAATTGTGAATTGCTACATCAAAAAATCAATACCGGACGTTCCTAATTTGGGGGGTATTCAGGTACCTGATTCATACCTGGCTAACTCATCAGGTACCTGTTGCACTACCCAAACATGCACATTAGGGCTGTAGCGGAATGTCGCAGCAGTAGCTATTTCCGCCGGAAATAGCGTTTCGGCAATTAGTGGTATGGCGTGGCAGAGGCTTTCATTCCGTTAGTTTCATTCTGCTATTCTGCAGTTCCGCTTATTTAATTCCGCTACTTCCACAGGCTTCGCAGAATAGTTGAAACATGACATTTTCGCTACTTCTGCAATTCCGCCAGCACCACAAAATAGCAGAATAGCGGTTTTCCGCAATTTTTCCGCAGTTTCTTCAATTTTTTCACAATTCTGCAATTTTCAGAATGCCGGCGGAATTAGCGGAATGTCCACAGAAAAGTCGCGGTGTGGCACGGGCAATTCCGAAATGGCGTAACGGAATCGCGGCGCGGTAACAGCTGCTGTCGCATCAGCCCTACACATGGGTACTAAATTTAGTACCTATTTCATCCTGTGAAAGGTTCACCTTTCCTTGAACCTTAATGGGAAAGGAGGGGAAATAAATAAATAAATAAATCTAAATTGTTGCAATTTAAGCTCATTGCCTCTCGTTCCATCATCTCTTAGAATAAATGTTCACTTTTTAATTTATGGCATCCTTTAAGATATTTGAAAAGTGTTAACGTGTCCGCCCCACTCCCACCATCTTTAGTTTTGTTTTCTCTAGGCTAAGCACACTCAGTTCTTTCATCAGGGATCGGGTTTTTGGAGGTTTGCAAGAAGGGTTTTGAACAGTTTTTTAATTACATCTGCTCATGGTTTTATATGTTGTAACCTGCCTTGAGCATTTAGAATAAGGTGGGATCATATATTCAAATAGCTAAATAATTCCGTCAATGTGTCTTCCAACCCCTTTTTATTTTAATTGTTTTTCTCTTAATCTTCTCCAATTTGTCTACATTCTTCTTGAAGAGTGGTGCTCAAAATTGAATACAATACTCAAGCTGGTCGAGTTGCAGCAGGGTTAGGCCCGCATCTGAGGGCATTTTCCCATGGTACTTTCTGCGCATGATTTGTCTCTGGGAAAGAATCCAGAAGGCAAAGCATGCACAGGGTTTGTAACACTCCCTGCACGTTTTTGTTGGTGATCCTGAGGAGGCTTGCAGAATAGGGAACACCTCTGTGGGATCGCTGGCAAAAATGTGCAGAAAGGGTGCTCCCATGATATAAACCCTGTGCATGCTTTGCCTTTTTGTTGCAATTCTTTCCTATAGGCAAATTATGCATGGAAGGTGTCATGGGAATGTGCCCTGAGTTGCAGGGACAAAGCAGAAGTACCAATGAGAGACACTGGTCCTTTTCACACAGACACTCTGACATGGCTAAAATGGTGGTTACATTTTATTATACATGTTGCAGAGCTACAGGTGTGCTCTATGGGTGCCCTGTAACATGTATAATAAAATGTAACCCCCATTATATCAATGTTAGAGTGTCTATGTGAAAAATAGCCAGGGTGTCAGGTTCAATCTGGTCAGAGTTCAGACCAGAACTAGTCCCCCAATCAGAAGGGGTAACTCGAAAGCAATGGGTAATGGCAGAGGAACAAAGCTCCTGAGTGAGAACATGAGAGAAATGAGGACAGAAACACAAGGTCATGGAGAGCTTTGAAGGTCAGGACAAGAAATTGCTTCTGGATGAGAAATGGAAGAGGGAACCAATAGAGAGAAGAGGGGTTGAACATGATCAAAGTATCCTATTGTGCATTGTGTAGAAAAGTCCTTCTACCCTTTGTTTTAACTGCTGCGTGAAAATTTCTTCAGTTGTTGTCCTCTAGTTCTAGCATCATGTGAAAGGGTAAAAAAAAGCCACCTTGTTATCTGCATTCTCCATACCATTTATAATCTTATCAACTTCTCTCACATCCCATTCAGTCATCTCATTTCTAGCCTAAAGAGCCCTAGTCTCCTAGAGCTCACACACTTTCCATTGTAAAGAAGGCATCCAACTGCACCACTCATTTTTGTTGCTAACAACATGAGAGGTTGTAAGAAACACACTGGATATCCCAGGCCACTTTTAGATGAGCAGCGCATTGAAGAACACGCTTCCCTAGCCGCTTGTCTAAAAACGGCTTAATAATAAAATGACAATAGGTAACACTGAATACCGTCGGCATGCATGTAAGAACCAGTGGAGTGAAGTGGCTAAGGTACTGGACATGGTCCTGGGAAGCCAGGGTTCAAATTCAGTCCTAGCCATGAACTCACTGGGTGGCCTTGGGCAAGTCACAACCTCTCTGCCTTGGTTCCCCATTTGTAGAAATGGGAATGTGTGTGACTCACTCTTGTTAATCTTAGATTGTAACAATGGGTATTTTCAGGCATGATGGGCCTCCCTTTTACCACCGCCCGGGATCTGTTTCGGATCCCGGTCCAGAATCAGTCCGGCTGCCCTTTAGATGTGCTGGCCAAATTCTGCTCGGGGGTCGGGGAGGAGACGAGGCTGCGTGGCGCGATGTGCAGCCACACAGCCCCACCCCCCCATGCTCCCCAGGCCACCCGCCCTCCAGGAGACGGGCGGGCGCAGCGCCCAATCTGGCTGCTGCGCCCGATCCCGGATTGTGGCCGGGACCAAGATCCGGAACCGGCAGAAGGTAACAGATGTTACTTCCTGCCGATCCTGGATCATGGTTGTGCTAACCACGATTCCGGAGATGAGGCCGGCCTCACCTCCGGAATTGTAGTTAATCTTATTCCTGCATGAGGTTTAACTGGGGTGAACATCTCATGGGAATCCTTTAGAAGTTATGAGCTTTTCCTCCACCATAGGGGATTGACTGTGGTAAAAGGGAGGCCCGTAACATCTGAAAATACCCATAGGTGACTCGCATAGGGGAGACATGTGCCCCCCCCCCAGATTCTTAGAGGCCCTATAGAACCCCTTCCTAGTCCTGTGCCTCTACACTATTGACAGTTACCAGTCACCTATGGTCATTATAAGCCCACTGGGCAGGGACCTGTCTCCGAAACCTGTGACTGTAAAGCACTGTATAGTGCTATAGAAATGATAAGTAGTAGTAACAGAAAAGCTGAGTTCAATTCTTGCTCTTTCCCAAGATTCCACTTGACGTTGGACAGGTCACCTACTCTCTCTGCCTCCATTTCCCAGTTGCAAAATGCAAATAGTAATACGCCGCGGCCCTGGGCACAGTTTCCCACCATTTAAGTCGATAGGAGCTGAGGCAGTAATGTCAATGCATGTGTCCCTTATTACTCATGCCCCTTGTCTATGTTGATCAGGGGTGGGTAAACTATTCCCTCCCAGGGGCCCCTTTGAAAATTAGAACAAGTTCCAAGGGGCTCATAGAAGTTGGGATAGAGGGTACTTACATGGTGCACTCAGGAAGCGAAGTGTAGACATCATGGATCTGTGCCATTATGTCCCCTATCCTCATGTGCATGCCCTTAGCTCTGCCTCCTTAACCTGGGTTCGGTTCTTCAACACTCAAGGGTAGGATTAGGAACTGGATCTAGGGGAGGATACTGGAAAGGGGGGCACATAAAAAGGAGCTGCAAGCGGGATGCATTTGGCTCCCAGGACTGAGGTTCCGCACCCCTGATGTAGAGTGTAAGCTCTTAGTGCAGACATAATCTGATATTATATACTCTCTGTGTGTGTGTGTGTGTGTGTGTGTGTGTGAGAGTGTGTGGAGGGGGGCACCCGCGTACACATGCACTGCCTTGCCCAGTGAAACCCCAGTTATGACCTGATTGGATTAATGCTTACATTTACAGTGCTACATTACCTTTACCTTGATGATCAGGGTTCAAATCCCATTAGAGCGATAAACTCACTGGGTGGCCTTCGGCAAGTCACTCTCCATCAACTTCAATTCTCCATCTGTAAAACAGGAAAAAGAATGACCAACCTCAAGGGGTTGTTGGGACAGTGAACTAGATAAGGATTATAAAGTATTTTGAATAGGGATGGGCGAACACGGTTCGGATGTTCGGAGTTCGGACCGAACTCGGTCTGTTTGGACGTCCAAACCAATCATCCAAATTGAACTCTCGAATGACCGAACAGTTTGCTTGTGTTTGGATGAGTTCAGGGGCAGGAAAAACGTCTTTCCAGGGCCAAAAATTAGGTTTCGGTTTCGTTTTGGTTTTGGTTTTGGTTTCAATTTTGCTATTTTTGAATGTTCGGCCAAGTTCAGTCAAACTGAACTCGGCTGAACCAAGCCAATGAACCCGAACTTGGGTTTCAAACCGAACGACCAAACATCCGAACATCCGAACCGCGTTCTGTTTGCCCATCCTTAATTTTGAACTCTGCAAGTGTTATTTGAATGATAAATAATAATAATTGTGTTGGCATGGCAGTCACAACTATTTTTAAAGGGGAAGAGGAATACATTAAAGATGAGGGGACAAGGAACACACACACACACACACACACACTTCTAATGGAAGGAAAAATTAATTGAATACCAATTGTTCTAAAAAGTAGCCAGCCGTTCCATTTTAATAAGGCCTATTGCCAGGAGTCAATTCACTCTTCAGCTTTCAGATGAAAATATTGAGGGAAAGACAGAGGGAAATGTAAAGATTGATGCATGAATAATGCTAGAGAGAAAATGAAGCTCTCAGTGGCAAAGTACTCACACATCTTAGTCTGAGAAGTAGACATTTTCAAGGAGTCTTTGGAAGCCAAGCACCACTATGAGGACTCATGCTAAGAGAGAGTATCACGGAAAGATATTTAAAGGATTTCTCCCCCGTGTTAGACAGTGTCTTTCTTTGTCAAGAGAGTCTGGTTGTTGGGCATTTTTTCCCCCACAGAAACCTCTGAATTTAACTATTGTACACTGCAATAAATGATGTCATTTGAAGCAGGAGACAGACAACAAACAGCCTTCTCCCCTCGCACTTCCCATACTCTAAGGCTCCTGGTTTATTTTGTTCAAAAATAGGTTATAGGCTGCCCAAGCACCGACTCTGTTGTGGGAAATCAATACATAAAAATAGCCAGCAAACAAATCGATAGCGCACCTACCAGTTTGCAAAGGAGTGGCAATATTTTGTTAATGTGGATCTGCACAAACCACCTTCTTCTGCTGAATTCAGAGTAACTGGAAAATTCTTATGCTGAATTACGAGGGACTAGGACAGGGAGTTACACCGCTTTTAGACGAGGGCACTGAAATCACCTCCAGAGCTGCGTGTTAAGAGAGAAGCCCCGCCACGCTGCAGGAAGTGACGTGTTCCCCGTTTCTGGCAACGGCGACGGCTGGAGCCGCAGCGCTTTGTAGAGGTGCGTTCTGGAGATCTCAATTTTCAGGTCTCCAGAACGTGCCTCTGCAAAGCGCCACGTCTCCAGCCGCCGCCATTGCTGGCAATGGGGAGCATGTCACTTCCGGAAGCGTGGTTCGGCTTCTCTCTTAACGTGCAGCTCCGGAGAAAGCGCCCTCATCTAAAAGAGGTGTTAGTCTGGAGGAATTTTTGAAACCCTTGAATTTTTGTGTGCCAAGCAGTTTATAATTGTTTTTATTTCTACTCAATGTGTACATTCGAAAACCAGTCAATGCCACTCTGTAACCTTTGTGGAATTTGAGATATTAAGCTTCAAAATTTCCATACCCCCTCAAACTGGGAGGTCACTCATATTTTCACAAATAAGCATTGGGAAATAATAAAAACTATACCAAATGATCAGGTAAGCGATCTTTTAATTAATTAGAATGCACTTGTGATATAATAATATATTACATATACTTATTCTTATTCTCATTTATATATCACAAGCAGTATACCTGGCAGTGTACAATAAGTACTTATAGACAAGTCCCTTCCCCAAAGGGGTTACTGTTAGGAGAGACAAGAAAGAGGGGGGGGGATGAAGGAGAGGCGAACATTGGGAGAGACAAAGTTACCTTCATGATGTTGAGAAAATGCACGTGCACGTGCTTAACTTAGTAACAGAGAAGAGATTCTGAGTGAGGGAGAAACGAGGATGGAATTTCACTCAGGACAAGCCTTTTGATTCATGAAAGTCTGATGGAAGAGGGAGGTTTTCAGGATGGATTTGAAAGTTGGGAGGGAGCAGGCATGGCAGAAAGAGAGAAGGGGCGAAGACATTTAGAGGAACAGGGGAGTCACAAGCAGGTGAGGGTGGGGGCAGAGGAGGAGCAAAGCTCCCAGGCAGGAAGGTGATGGAATACAAGAACAGAGAGGTATGGCGGAGCAAGGCCATGAAGAGCCTTGAAGGAGCTTAATACCAGGAACTTGCGTTCAATGTGTTCCATAGAGGGAGCCAGTGTAGGGTAGAGAGAAGGGACTGAACGTGGTCAAAGCGATGAGCAAGGTGGATGACTTTGGCAGCAAAGCATTGAATGGAGATGAGAGGAGAGAGATCAGAGCAGGGAAGGCCAGCAAGGAGGAAGTTACAGTAGTCAAGGTAAGAGCCGATTCATGGACTAGGGATATTGCAGTGGCAACAATAAGGCAGGCCCAGAGTTTAGCAATATTATACAGGTCAATATAGCAGGATTTGGCAACAACCTGCATCTGAGGTGTAAAGGAGAAGGAGGAATCCAAAATTAATCCCAGGCTACATGCTTAAGGGACAGGTTGGATGGTGACACCCTCAATGGAAACTGAGAGGGAAGTAGGAGGGAAACATCTTTGGAGGAAGACGAGGAGTTCAATCTTGACCATATTAAGCTTGAATTGGTGGCGAGCAGAGATGTCAGAGAGACAGCCAGCAATACGAGAATTAATGGAGGAGGAGAGCACAGCAGTGGAGAAAGCATGTCATCAGCATACAGGTGGTACTGGAAGCCATGAGATTAAATTAGTTTACCCAGAGAAACAGTGTAAAGGGAAAAGAGAAGAGGGGACAGGACAGAGCTTTGGGGAACTTTCAGAGAGGGGAAGTAACATAGAGGATGTACCAGCAAGAGAAACATTGAAGGAGCGGTTTGAGAGATACTAAGAGAACCAGCTAAGAACAGAGTTCTGGAAACCAAGGGAGCATAGTAAATCCAGGAGGAGGCCACGGTTGACAGTGTCAAAGGTGGCAGAGAGGTTGAGGAGCACAAGAATGGAATAGAGGCCCTTAGACTTGACAACGAGAAGGTCATCAGTGATTTTGTGGAGGGAAGTTTCAGTTGAATGGAGGGGGCAGAAGCCTGATTGAACGGGGTCAAGGGAGAAATTTGAGCAGAGGAAATCAAGACAGCATGTGCAGTCTACCCGCTCCAGGAGCTTGGAAGCAAACCGTAGGAGCTAAATGAGCCGGTAGCTGGAAGGGTCAGAAGTGTGAAGAGTAGCCTTCTTAAGGATAGGTGAGACAGTAACATGTTTAAAGCCGGTGGAAATGTCCCAGTAGAGAGGGAGAGATAGAGGGTGTGCAGCAGTGGTGGAGGTAATCAGGGTAAGAGGGGATGTGATCAAGAGAGCAGGTGCAGGGCTTGGATGAAGAAATGAGGGAGGTGACCTCATCAAGAGATGATGGAGAGAAGGAGGAGAGAAGAGAGACAGGAGGGGGAATAGCAGGGAAGGAAATTGGGGAGAAAGAGGGTTGAGAAGCAATAGCAAGACAGAGTTTATCAATCTTGTCGTTTATCAATCTTGTCGTCTGGTTCATGATCTTCGGCCATATATCTCAGGCTCTGATCTGACCACCACCATCCATACATTCATCATCACTTCAAGATTGGACTACCGCAACGCGCTTTACGTGAGGCTACCCCTGGTGACAACCAGGAGACTGATGCTGGTGCAGAATGCAGCGGCCTGCCTCCTGACAGGGACAGGCCACCATGAGCACATAACACCAGTGCTCCACTCACTGCACTGGCTGCCTATAGTAGTTTGGGTCAGCTTCAAGTTGTTGGTTATTACCTTTAAAGCCCTGTACGGCCTGGGCCCCACATACCTGCAGGACCACCTCACCCTTCATCTCCTGGATTGACCCCTGCGGTTGACCGGTGATGCCCTCTTGGAGGTCCCTGGATATCCCAGGTGGCGACGTTCAAGAGAGTGTTATCGGTGGAAGCGCTTCGGCTATGGAACCCACTGCCGGTGGAGGTTCACCTTACTCCGGATCTCCCCTCCTTCTGCAGACAATGTAAGACCTGGATGTTCTGTAAGACATTCAGTGAGGGGGATGGGTAGTGGGTGGGGTGTGGGTTCTTTTTTGGGAGGTGGCAGACTTATTTAGGTCTCATTTGTTTTTGTTTTTATATATATATATATATATATATATATATATATATATATATATATATATATATTAATGGTTTTACATTGGATTTTTGTATTTTTTATATTCTGTTTTTATTATTCATTGTACACCACCCCGAGCTGCTATTGGGCAGGAAGAGGCAGGTTATAAACTATGAAATAAATAAATAAATAAATAAATAAATAAAACTGAGAGAAGATCCTGTGCAGAGAGAGAGAGGAAGGTGGGGTAAGACAGGAAAGCTTCAGAAGGGAAGCAAATGCCGAGCAGAGACGGCGGGGGTTGTGGGAGTGAGTCTTGATTAACATGGAGTAATAGCGGTCTTTGACCAGGGAAAGGGCTAAATGCAGATAGAGCAAACTTGTAGTGGATGAAGTCAGCAGACTCACAAGACTTCCGTTAGAGGTGCTCGATGGCTCGAGANCAGCAGACTCACAAGACTTCCGTTAGAGGTGCTCGATGGCTCGAGACCAGGACTGGAGGTGGCAAATAGTAGGGGTGAGCCAAGGATGGATGTTTATATGATGGACAGGATGGCACAGGAGGGGAGCAAGTGAGTCAAGGGTGGAAGAAAGGGATGAGTTGAAGGTGGAGACAGCAGAGTCCTGGCAGGTGGAATATAAACATATTGAAGCTGAACAATTTCAGCTTCTTCATCCTCTTCTTCTTCTGATGCATCTGCCACTGCAAGTGTGTGCTCATTAAGGCAGATGCCATGCTTTCCCTGGAAATGGCCATTATAGTGTACATAATAGTTTAGCTGTAGAACAGCTACACCTGTTGGTACCACAAGGCTGAGTAGAACTACAGCTACATTTCATGAGTTCTAGGATTTGGTTCGGCGCAGGAGCTATGTTGGTTGGAATTCCAACTGGAAGCAAATATTTTGTTTTTTCATCACGTATCAAACCAAACTGAGTTGGACCCAATGATAGAAGATCAGGAGTTTAGAAGATCAGGAGTTTGAGCTGAATAGCATATCATGGCCTGACAGTGGGTACGTTTGACATTTCCCCATAATGATTATTTTGAGGTGGTCATGATGCAAATTGAAGTACTATTTGGAAGGCACGTGTGACGTATTTCACATACTGTTTGGAAGGCACATAATGAAGAAAAATCAATTTTTGTGTGTAATAATTCTAGTCAGTTTTCACCATTATTTGGTCTGCCATTGCCAGGACCAAATATGTACAGATTGAAATAAAATGAATGGATGAATTGATTCCCTAGTGATTTACTGTCATTTGTGATCATTTATTGATGTCTGAATAGATATATTATAGCAATATCACTAACTGTGACTATTTTCAGTCTTTGGCACTATAAAATTGTTGAAGCTAAATATCTCAAATTGTCGAAAGGTTGTAGAGTGGCATCAACCGGTTTTGGAACCTCTACATAAAGCAGATACAAAAACAAAGAAAAAATGTTTGGCACACCAAAAGTCTAGGTTGACACAAAATATGGCATTCCTCCCCTAGACTAAGTGAAGCCACCTTAGTCAGAATGGGGAGGCTATTATGCCTTGGGTAGCTTTACCCCATTCTGTGCATATGAGCCACGCAATGCAGTGCATTGTGTGCCCAGCACCTACAAGATGTTCTACCTGCCTCTGAGGATGTGTTGCAGAATGCCAGTGGAATTAGCGGAATGCCAGCAGAAAAGCCGCGGTGTGGTGGGGGCAATTCCGAAATGGCAGAATGGAATTGGGGCGCGGTAACAGCTGCTGCCACATCAGCCCTAGGGACCACTTCTTGAGTGGTGGGCGCTGTTGCCCATTGTGTGTGGCCATGTCATAGAAGGATCTTGGTCATGCCAGGGGAGGGTGGTGGGGCAGGGCCAGGAGCCCGCTTATGTGGCTGGCACTTCAGCCCGCCCCAGCCGTGGTGGTGGTTCTGACAGCATCAGGCCCACCCAGCTTCTCCACAATCGTCTACCTGGCTCCCTGTGCTTTCCCCACGGTGTGGTGGCTGCTCTTGCATGCCATGGGTCCACATGGGAATGGGGTCATCGTAGCTTGTGTGACTGCATTCAGAGTTCCTACTGGCACCATTTTGGAAAAGGTGCACAAGCGCAGAATGACCCCGGTGGCCATTTTGCACATACACAATGATTTTTAAATTTGTTTTCATTATTTTCAATAAAATAAAATTAATACAATAAAAATGAAAACAAATGAAATCAAATGAATGTCATTTGCTTATTCAGTCATTTCTGCTACCTCCGTTAGCAGAAATTCTTAGTTTGTGCCATTCATTCTCATAATCAATAACTAATATGAAATTGCACAACCTCAGTATCTGAGAGTTGAGTAACCAAACAAGCAAATATTGAAATATCTAAGCATGCTGAATAACCAAAGAGTCAATAACCAATATGCGAAAATGGGTATATGAATATCGCTTTGATTGCAGATATCATTTGGATATTCAGAGAACTATCCAAATATACAAATAATATTTGTGAATATAAAATATACTTTTCATTCCCCCTCTTAAGACATACTGGCGGCAATCCCAAGCGGATCCTCATGGGATCCATGTGAGATCCATGCAGGTCCCGCATAGAATCCGTGCAGCACAAAGCGACCCCTATGGAGATGTGTGTGGTTTGTACGTATGTGTCTGCATGCAAAATGTGCACAGTACACGCGGGGCATGGGATCGTCCCCCATTGTTAAGAGCAGTGGAAACATATAAGGGCCAATCCTAAGCTCTGTGCAGTGCATGCGTGTGTCATATGTCACGTTTTTGTAACATTGCAGCGCAAAGGCACACAAGTAAAGGGTGTGTGCACAGTGGAGCATGCACTAATGGGCCCTATGGAATCAGGGCGTGTCCTTTACTTGCACACTATTGCTTCACAATATCGTGTAACTCTGCACAACACTGTATATACATATGTACCAGCTGCGTGTGGCACACGTACTGCACAGTTATTGTGCCCAACATGCACACAATCCACTCGCAACTTGCATGCTCATACATGGGCTGTTTTTAAATGAACCATGGTGGGTGGAGGTGGACGCACACCCATCTCCACCAGCGCCCACCTATCTCCACCCATCTCCACCCATGGAGCATCAGGCATTGGGTCCCATTGCTCTGTGGATGGGTGGTGGGTGGAGATGGTTGGAGATGGGTGGAGGTTGGTGGAGCATGGGAGCGCACACGCACCCACACCCATCTCCAGCGGCATTCACATGGACACCACTGCATGGAGATGGATGGGGGTGTCTCCTGGGAAAAAGACTATGCGCGTCTGGGGCTTTAGATTGGCCCCACAGCCCATAGTCATTACTAATACACAGACATGTTTTTATTCAATGCAACGTTCCTCCCCCTTCCCCCTTTCTTTTTAAAAAGTGCCATGTGTTTGTCTTAATTAAATATAAACAGAGCTTCCCATATTTGCTTTGGCAATTCAGATTTTCTTTCAAATGACGACTGCAATTTTCAAGTGATTGCTTTAAAAATTAAAACTTGCGTATATTTTTAGTGACTGTCTTCCTGTACTGACCTTTGTACGGCATATGGAGAGGATTAGTTTGATAGTTGCAATCTGCATAATGATGATTCTCTTCCATGTTGAGTCAGTTTTCTCTGGGAGTGGACAAATAAGTTCATATTCCTGTTCACAAGTTCAGGCTTGTTATATGGCCCATAGTGATATGTATATATTATTCACCTAATTAAATCTGCTTTCACATTTAGCTCTGCCAACAGCGGAATGATCACAGTGAGGGAACAATGAAAAAGAGGAGCTGTCATAGGCTGTAAGTTAGTTCCTGCTGGTATCTTTATATATATATATATATATAAATACCCTTGTCACCTTGATACATAATATGCTCATTTTATTTATACTCTTATAAACAAATTCATATGTTTAGAGACTTAATTTGCTGGATCTGGATCTGCAAAGGGCTCAATGGCATTTAAAGATGGGAACTTTGCAAGAGTTTTTACTCTCTAATCAGAGAAGC
>QEPC01014204.1:105308-117600 GCA_003113815.1 Sphenodon punctatus
GTTTCTGGTATCCATGTTGGTACCTGAATACTGTTTGAGTACCTGAAAACAGAAATGTAGAGTTTCAGAGTACCTGAAATTATCAAAAAGCCTGGGAGGGAGGGGAACATCCACTTACCCACCAAAATCTGGAACCTGAAGTCCAAAATCTAGGACTAGAATAAAAAAATCAGGACAAAAATGGTATTTTGGTAGGTCAGTATTTGGGTACCCTATCTGACATCATTGTAGGTACCAGAAAGTACAAGAAATCTTTAAGTGACTTGGATACCATGAATTCAACCGGTATATCGATTTTGGGGGTAACCGTGTTCATTCTAATCACTCTGTAATGACCTGTTGGTGGTTCGGATTTGATAACAAAAAATGGATGACTCCATTAAGACCTGCTGGGCACTTCCTGGGAGTAATTGTGATGTTAGTCTAAATGAACCACTGGTCTGACCCAAAAGGGAAATAAGCTCTAACTCAAACTATATTTTTGTACATGTTGGAAGCTAGGTTTCATTGGGATATAACTCTAAAAGCATGTGTAGTAACATTTTAGTGGGTAACTTAATTTATCTTCATAGACTGGTAGTAGATGTTTTATTGTGGTATGCAACAAAGCAAAGTAATTAATTACCTGGTAAATCAAACAATTGCAAGATAGGACTGCTGCATTTTTCCATTTCATGATTTGCCTTAGCGTAAAACCTTTTAACAAGTTAATGTGCTTTAACTCTTAACTCAGGTCTTTCTCATGGAGGATTATTTAAGTTAGTTGAGCCAAGGATTTTGGAACAGCTCGTTGAAAGGGAAAACTCCCTGGGTGTGTGCTCCTTGGGTGTGTGTGTGTGTGTGTGAAAGACCATTGAAAGGGAATCAATCTGCTCCATGGGTGTGTCCTCCCTGAGTGTATGCCATTTGCATGCCTACCTGATTTTCATGCACTTTTGAGATGCACGATGGGAGGCCACAGGGGACAATTTGGGTGGCGCCTTAGACAACAGGGAATTAGTTACCCCCCAGAGCAACAATGGTCTCGGACCACAATAATCTGGAGGAAGCCCTGAGGCTGGGTTGGGTTTGAGTCACCATAATCTGATCAGCTGTTGGAAATAGTGTCCATCAGGGTGCCGGACAAAAAAAAAACAAGGGGTGGGGGGTGAAATATGGTGGTGGCAAGGGTATGGTCTGCACACTGTGGCAGTGCTACTGGAACCTTTCTTCCTTGTGAGTCATCAGAAGATTCCTGGAGTGCTAATAGTGGAGATCACCAGATCATTTAGTACCTAGGGAGTCCCTCTGACCCATTTTCTAGCTGACATCACTTGCTGGGTCAGGACATAGGCTCCCAGGGTCTCCAAAGGACAGTTCTAGAGAAAGCAGCCAGCATGGGATGACTGGATTTGCTAAACCCCTTTGATCCAACCCCTAGCTGAAATAACTTGCTGGATCAGAAGGCAGAGTCTCCAGAGGACAGTGTCAGAGAGAACAGCCAGTGTGGGACAGCAAGGTCCAGTAAGTCCCTCTGATTCAGCCCCTAGCTGAAATCACTTAAATGTCAGTGATTTCACTGACTTCTTGGGTCAGGAGGCAGGCTTTCTGGGTTTCCAGAGGATAATGCCAGAGAAAACAACCAGTGTGGGACGGCCAGAACAGGTTAGCCCCTCTGATCAGTCCCTTGCCAAACTCACTTGCTGGCTGAGGAGGCAGGCTCCCAGGGTCTGCAGAGGACAGCGCCAGAAAGAGAGCCAGTGGGGGACGGCCAAACCTGGTAAGGCCCTCTGATCTAGCCCCTTGTTGAACTCATTTGCTGGATCAGGAGACAGTCTGCCAGAATCTCTGAGAATGGGGCCGGAGAGCTGAAGCAGCCTGTGAGGAATGGCGGGACCAGGTTGAGGCAAAGACTGGTGAGGCGTTCCTGAGGATGCTTGTTGGACAGCAGTGGCACCCTGCAGGAGACAACCAGGGTTCTGAACATCCCCCAAAGAACGGTGAGTGGGGTGAAGGGGTTTGGGAACACAGAACTGTGACTCTTTGCTAAGACACCGGACCCTTGCTCTGAGGGTGGGATTTATGTGCAGTACAGTTCATTGGTATGAGGGGTTTTAATACTTTATTAGTTCTTACCTTTTCATAAAGCTCTGTTGTGTACAATCTAACAGGCGGAGTTGCAAGTGGGGAAAAGTAACAGGCTGCCAGGCTGCCCAGTAACATTTAGTGTCCCAGATTTCTGGCTGGGGGCTCGAGCCAGTGTGTTTAGTTCGGTCAGACCCGTAGAAAAAGTAACCTGACCCTTCTTGCCACAGACGCCATTGGCACAAGGGTTACATTAGTAAAATATAATATATTGAAGTTTGGGTAATAGCTTGACACATAATTCTACTCCTAAACCCTAGACCAAACTTAGAATTTGTAGGGCCCAGGGAGAAAGCAACATGTGGGACCTCCATGCCCCCCCTCTCCATAGCCCACCCCTTTAACAATTGACAGAGTTGTGTTTGCTTTCAAAATAAAGAAGTATCATAAGTTTTCACAGACACACACACACATTCCCAGGCATACACACACACACACACATTTTCTCTCTCATACACAACTCTGGCAGGGGGATTCAGGGATCTGTGATGTAGGGTAATTTTAGACATTACGAGACCACGGTCAATCATAGGGTATCCCCTATGGTGGCCGTTTTCCCCGTAACATCTATTTGCTCCCCACCAGCTGTTCACGACAGTGAATCCCTGGCGGGAAACAAATTGACCACCATTCTGGACTTCTGGTCGCCCGGAGTTCCAGAATCGTGGTGGGATCGGGCCCCAACTATGGTTGAATTGGCCATGATCCAGGATCGGCTGAAGGTAACATCTGTTACCTGCAGCTTGGCCGGATCATGGTCCCGACCATGGGACGAGATCAGGCACAGTGGCCACATTGGCCGCTGTGCCCGTCCATCTCCCAGAGGGTGGGTGGATGGGGGACCGTGGGGGGTGGGCCTGTGTGGCTGCATGTCACACCACGCAGCCCCACCCCCTCCCCGATCCCCTGTAGGAATCAGGCCGACACTTCTAAAGGACGGCTGGACTGATTCCTGTCCGGGATCCGAAATGGATCTTGGACCATGGTTCAGCGTGGCAGGTCCGTCACATCTGAAACTACTCGTAGTGAAAGTGAGGAGCAGGGGACACAGGACCCCATAGGAAGCAGCCACCCGAGGGGCTGGGTCATGGATGTAGAGAAGACCCTTCAGAAATAGACTGTCCTGGGGCCTCAGGAGCATTGGACCTGAGGGTACAAGGACTGCCCTCTTTGCGGGGCCCAGGCCATGGGCCCTACTGGCCCTGCTTAATGCTCGCCCTCCCTAAACCCATATTTAGACAATCCTAGTGTCACTACACCTTGTGGCCTAAGTGACTTGAACATACTCACTTCCGAAACTGTTGATGGATCCAAGAACAGAAGAGAACTCAGACATTATTCATAGGCCCAGTTGTATACTTCATCCACTTATTTTATAGCACTGATGCTTTTACTTTTTAGAGAGAGGCTTGATTCCTCACAGAGCAAATGTCCAGTATCTAAAGCAAGCATGTTCCTAGGCTGTCAAATTACATTAAATCATTCTGTCATATTAATGGCGCCTTCTGTCAAAATACGATGAGTTACCTACTAAAAGCAAGGAGTTTAATGGAAAATTTTCCCCACACACAATTTTCAACTCACACATCAGTCTGTCTTGTTTAGTGTTATAACAGGAGCAAGATCTTACATAGCCCATGAGTTATCATTTCTCCTAAATCGCGTTTCCAATAGCAACAATATCCCCTGTAGTTCATATGGTCTGGCATGACTTGACATGTAGAATCACACATTATATGGCATCACATAAAGATGCCGAATGAGTCACCCCATAACATAGATCCTACTGGCTTCCCACCAGCTCATAAGTTTCAAAGACCTTCTCTGAAATACAGTTGCTCTACGAACTTTCAACCCAAGTGGAGAGGTAGCTGCTATCTTCAAGCTTTAGGAATTCATGAAGGAATATTATCTAAAACTGTGATTATGAGTTAAGAAATGACTTGAGCGAGATATCACAACTTCAGAACACATAGCTAAACTTAATTATTCTCTCGTTCTGTGTCCCTATCCCTCTCCATGCCTCTGAAAAGAGGTCATTTCCCCAAAGACGGCCTTGGTGGCTTTGGTGGATGATCTCCACCGGGAGATGGACGCAGAATCTCAGCCGCTTTTGATACCTTGGACCATGGGCTGCTGTTGAGACAGCTGCGAGACTTGGGGGGTCAGGATGGGACTGTTTATGGATTGTTCCGCTCATTCCTCTTGGGTAGAAGCCAGTGGGTGGTGCTGGGGGCTGAAACATCTAGCCCCTGGGCCTTGACCTGCAGCGTTCCGCAGGGTTCCATTCTGTCTCCACTGTTGTTCAATGTGTATATGCAGTTCCTGGGGGAGACCGTGAGAGGGTTCGGGGTGCGATGTCACCAATATGCTGATGATACTCAGCTGTACCTCTTGTTTTCAACTGACCCAGGTCCTGCTGTCTCGTTACTTCCCAATGTTTGGAGGCTGTGATGGATTGGATGCGGCAGACCCTGTCTATTTTATTACTTTGTAAAGTGCCAGGTACACTGCTGGCGCTATATAAATGTTTGTTAATAATAATAATAATAATAACAGACTGAAGCTCAATCCCGATAAGACGGAGGTGATGGTGGTGGGAAGGGCGGGAGAGGTGCTGGCCCCCCTGATGGTGGGGGGGGTTTCGCCCACCTGTTGCTCTTCAGGTTCAGAGTCTGGGGATGGTTTTGGATTCAGGCCTCCGTCTGGATCGGCAGGTGGAGGCGGTAGCTAAAGCCGCCTTTTGCCAGCTGTACATGGTACGGAGACTTTGACCTTCCATCTCCAGGCCCGATCTGGCCACTCTCGTCCATGCCTTCATCACCTCGAGGCTAGACTACTGCAACGCGCTCTATGTGGGGCTTCCCTTGTTTCTGGTTCAGAGGCTGCAGCTAGTGCAGAATGCGGCGGCCCGTCTCCTTATTGGGACGGGAAGGCGGGAGCACATATCACCTGTGCCCGTACTCTGCACTGGCTGCCTATAGCGTACCAAGCCCAATTCAAGGTGCTAGTATTGATCTATAAAGCCCTACACGGTCTGGGCCCCTCATAGCTTGGGGACCGCCTCACCCTCTGCGCCTCAGAGTGATCCCTGTGGTCGACTGATGGCGCCTTTTTGGAGGTCCCCGTGTAAAGTGGGGGGCCACAATGGAAAGAGCATTCTTGGTGGCTGAGCTGAGGCTCTGGAATTCCCTCCCAGAGGAAGTCTGTTTGGCCCCAGGTCTGTTGGCGTTTCGGCGAGCCTGCAAGATCTGGCTGTTCACCCAGGCCTTCAGAGGGGAGGGTGGGGCAGGAGAGGATTGTATTTTTAAAACATTGTTTTAATTAATTTTATTGTGTGTTTTTATGCTGTCGTAGGTATGGGGGGGGCTAACAAATATTTATAAATAAAATAAAATAAAATAAATAATAATTGTGCCAAAGATTTTGTCTATTTCTTGCTGATCTGCCAAGTCACCTGGGTAGGGAAGGATCCTCCCATTTGAATCCTCCCATGATCCTCCCTTGTCCAGGCTCCATGATTTTAATGATATGATGAAATCTGCATCAATAGTGCAATCCAAAGATTTTGAAAGTAAATGGGAATATTTCCCATGACTCCAATGGGTTTCAGGTAGAACTTAAACAAATAATGGATTTTGGTTTTGTGGATATCCAAATATCCTAATAATATCTGCAACTGAAATGCATTTTTTAATATATATATATATATATATCCTCTTATTCAAATACTTTGGTTAATCAGTTTTGGCTACTGCACATCTACAACATTAATAGACCTGGGGTACCCACATAGCTGAGTTGTTGGACTTGGACCTGGACCAGCAATGTTCAAATTCCATCCTAGTCATAAACTTACTGGGTGGCCTTAGGCAAGTTGCTTTCTCTCCGCCTCAGTCGCCTATCTGTAAAATGGGAATAATAGTGGCCTAACTCACAGTGTTGTTATGAGCATGAACTAGATAAAGATTTTAAAGCACTTGGAACACTTAAAGTGCTATAAACATGACAAATAATAATGCTGCTTACTAATGCAAGTAACTCTTGCTTACCTGAACTGCCATATTGTGTCTCAGTAATGTCCAATCCACCTCAATATCCCATTAGGTAACATAGGGGTGCGGAACCCTCTGACCTAGGGACCAAAGGTGGGTGGCCTGCAGCTGTTTTTGATTTGACCTGTTTCCAGTTGCTTGATCTAGCCTGCGGATGTAGTCCCAACCTTAAAGCACTGAAAAACTGTGATCAGGGAAAGGCAGCAGGGATAAGGGAATGCCTTTAATATAAGGAATGGATCCATAATGGAGATCAGTGATGCTGGCCCTCCCTCCTGTTCCTTGAGACTAAGCAGTAAGCACCCCACCCACCCCCAACTCCTGAGCAGCCCTAAGATGTTATGTGCATTTTGGTGGTGGCCTGTGGGAGGGAATAAGTCCTTGTGACAGGTTAACCAAGATCAGGGTGTGAGTTGGTGCAGCATCCACCTCAATCAAGACTCTGTCTCAGGACCAGTTTCAGATGCTCATTTTATGACCATTAACGTCGACTATTACTACTACTTATCATTAGCCATGGAGGCTAATGTAGACTTGCTATTAGTCATGGAGACTTGGGGATGTAACCTCTGAAAGTCAAAACCTGGGAGGAAATGACAGGAAATGGATCACTCCAATATAAACTATTGGGTACTTTGCCGAAGGGACCGAGATTGGCCACTGTTGGAGACAGAATGTTGAACTGGATGGACCACTGGTCTGACTGAGTGTGCCATTCCTTATGTTCTTATTTATAGTGATTAGTCTCTAGGAAACAACTTATGTTGACAGGTTGTGTTCAAGGAAAAAACAAAACATGCTCAGCTTCTCCGATTTGGTGGTTTTCTTCCAGTATCCCAGCCCCGTGGGTTGGCTTCTCTCACCTACCAGAATGAGGACAGTCACTCTATACAACAGAGCATGGACTGATCTTCTAACCCCTTTACCTTGGAGGTAGTTCAGCAGGCTCTTCATCTCTGCCTTTCCCTGGTGGTTTCTATCTTGACCTCTAGCTCAGCTTTAAATGTTCTGGCCTTTGGGTCTCCTGACCAGTCCACATCCAGACATTTCTCCAGTCCCCACCTGGACTTTACACAATCAGAACCATTAGAAAAATCAGGCTCATGGACCCTTTAGGGGTTAGGCAACGTATTCAGTGAGGACAGGAGAGTTGTTTTGACTTAGTCCATTCTGACATGACCACACCCCTTCCCGAGTGCCATGACATTATGATGCTCAGAAAAGGGGCACAGTAACAACAGAAAAGGACTGTACTAAGGGGGTCCCCAACCCTTTCTAATCTGACCTAGAGCTGAAAAATAAATGTTGGCCCATTTACATTTCTGACAGAACGGGGCCTTTTGATTGTTCCAGTTGGAATCCAAAATAATCAGTGTTCAGATTGCATACCAGTCGGAAAACTAAATCAATTGAAAAGTGCAGTAATTTGGCCACCAGGTCATTCAGAAAATGTGCAAAATGGTGCCGCCAACACTCAAAATGCCATAAGTGGCACATTCTTTGTTTTGAGTTTGGGCAGCGCTATTTTTGTGTATGCTCACAATGGCCTAGTGGTCATTGTGTGCATTTGCAAATGGCTGGGGTTGGTTTGGTTTTTTTCAATCCGTTTTTGTTGAAATGTTTCATGAAAACGTAAGGAAAATATGGCCCAGCTGTAATTTGACCACACCTCTTTTCTGTGAGTCATGACATCACGATGCTCGGAAGAGGCAGGGCCATGATGCGAGTCTTCCATACATAGAGTCAGCTGCTTATCCAGGACTGGAACATCTTACACTCTGGTACCTCCATAGGAGCTGATGCTGTATACCTACCTACATGGTTTGCATTGAAACAAACTCCAGTGTCCTGACTCTGCCAGTCATTAGTGCACATGGATTAGGTTTTCTCTTGGGCTGGACTCTTTTGACAAACTGTTAATGTGTCTTCCTGAGGCTATCAAAGGGACTCCTGGGACTTGCGTGTCATGCTCATCTTCTATTTTGCACCCACTTTGAATTTAATGGAAAAGTATTGCTATTTGAGATTACAATAATGGAATGCACTGGGAGACATGGATACAACCATATTATATTCACATGAGCTTTCTTTCTTTCTTTCTTTCTTTCTTTCTTTCTTTCTTTCTTATTTTTAACCCACCATTCCCTGACTGCTCAGCATTTTTAACAAACTAGGGGGCTGATCCCAAGCCCCGCGTGTGCCAAAAGCAACCCGTGCGCACTGCATGCAACCCACGCACACCTGTGTGTGCAACCTCCATTGCAACCTCCGTGTGCACGTCCATTGAGGATGCATTGAGGATGCATTGTGCTGTGCAGATCCTGCATGGAGGGGGTTTAGGATTGTGGACGTGAAGCAAATATAATGAAATAAAACCTGCACGATTATAAACTATATAAAGTTCCTATTAAAACCACTCTCTAAACCATATTCCTGCCTGCTAGAGGGAGTTCCAAAGTTTTGGAGCTGCCACTCCAGAATGGAGTGTGTGCCACTTACGCCATTCTGAGTGTGGGCAGCACCATTTTGCACATGTTCAGAATGTCCTTCCACATGCCCTTGCCATACAAATTTGGCACTTACAGAGGAGGGTTTAAAAAAAATATTTATTTTTATTTATTTATTATAAAATTTGTATGCCACCCTCTCCTGCTAAAAGCATCTCAGGGCGGCTAGCAACATATTAAAACAGATTAAAATAAACAACAATAATACAGTTAAAAACCCACAATCAAAACAAGTTACCCCCTACCCCACCCTACCAACCTACCCACCCCATCTCCCTTGGGAAAGGCATGGCGGAACAACCTTGTCTACAGAAAGAGGGGAGGTCAGTGGTCAGGAGGACGTCCAGCGGGAGCGAGTTCCACAGCCACGGTGTGACCACAAAGAACACCCTCTGCAAGGTCGACACCCAAGAAACCCGGGGGACCTTGAGGAGGGTACCCTCAGCCGACCGCAGGGGCCGATCTAGGATCCGGAGGGTGAGGCGGTCCTGCAGATAGATGTGGCCCAGGCCATTTAGGGATTTAAAGGTCAACATCAACACCTTGAATTGGGCCCAGAAGACTATTGGCAGCCAGTGCAGAGAGCGAAGCACTGATGTAATGTGCTCGCAGTGGCCAGTCCCCATTAGGAGATGAGCCGCTGTGTTCTGCACCAGCTGCAGTATCCGAACCAGCACCAAGGGTAGCCCCATATAGTGTGTGTTATAGTAGTCCAGTCTCGAGGTAATAAAAGCATGGACGATAGTGACGACATCAGAGTCCGAAGCATATGGCCGAAGCCGACGTACCAGATGTAACTGGCGAAATTCCCCCTTCACCACAGCTGTCACCTGGACTTCCAGGTGTAGCTATGGGTCCAGGAACACCCCCAGACTCCAATCCTGAGATACGAGGTCAGGACGGACCCTATTAATGATGGGGCCACCACTTCCCTGACCTTCCTCACAATCATCACCTCTGTCCTGTTGGGATTCAACTTCAAGCAGCTCACCCTCATTCAGTCCCCCGCAGCTGACAAACATCGGGTAAGCACCGAGACTGCCAGGCCTCAGTCAATGAAAAAGAGAGATATAGCTGAGTGTCATCAGCATATTGATGACACCATATGCCAAACTCCCTGACAACCTCCCCTAAAGGCTGCATATACACATTGAACAAGAGAGGGGACAAGATAGAAGCTTGCAGGACCCCACACATGAGACCCTGGGGAGAAGATGAAAAATCACCCAGGACCACACACTGGGTTCTCCCAGTCAGGAAAGAGCAGAACCATTCAAGAATGGTCCTGCCAATCCCTGCCAGGCCCACAGCCGATTCATCAACAACTCATTATCAATGGTATCAGATGCAGCCGATAGATCTAACAGGATCACCAGGGTCGAACAACCCTGATCCAACTCCCGGGCGAGGTCATTGACCAAGACCACAAGCATAATCTCTGTGCCATATCTTGGAAGAAAGCCAGACTGTGAGGGATCAAGAAAATTAATCCAGTCCAGATGCTCCTGCAGCTACCGTGCCACCAGCCATTCAATAAACTTCCCTAAAAAGGGGAAGGTTAGAGACTGGCCAATAGCTGGCCAGGACACCAATGTCCAATGCTGCCTTCTTGAGCATGGGTCTCACCACAGCCTCCTTGAGACAGTCCAGCACCCTGCCCTCCTCAAGGGACGCATTGACAATCCCCGTCAGCAACAGTCCTAATGTCTCCCTGCTGGCCTTGACCAGCCAGGACGGGCATGGATCTAATTCACAATAAGTGCCTTGAACAGTCCCAAGAGCATCCCCTGCATCTGAGGGTGACATCCTGAAATTTATCCCACAAAACAGAACAAGATGGGGACTTCTACGGCCTCTGGCTCACCTACACCTAAAGGTGTTGCATCAAAACTGATGGATTTGAACAATTTTATCTGCAAAAAAGTCCACAAACAAATCACAGTGGGCTAGGGATGAGCGAACAGAACAGAGTTCGAAAATGCGGTTTGGTTTGGTTTTAAATTTGAGTTCAGAAATTCGGTTCGGTTCAGCTCGGTTTTAAATTCGAGTTCGGTTCGGAAGTTCGGTTTGGTTGACCGAACAGACCAAGTTTGGTCGAATTCCGAACTTCCGAACCAAGTTCGGCCATTAAAAACCAGGGTTTTTGGTGTGTGTTGCCACTAGGAATGGGTGAACAGAACAGAGTTCGGAAATTCGGTTCAGTTTGAAATTCAAGTTCGGTTCGTAAGTTCGGTTCGATCGACCAAACAGACCAAGTTCAGTCCAAACTCCGAACTTCCGAACCGCGTTCGCCCATCCCTAAAGTGGGCATTTGATGACTCTAAATCCAGGTAGCGGGAGGCCGAACTGACTAGCCCCCTCACCACCCAGAAAAGCTCCGCAAGGCAGGACTTAGCGGACATAGCGAGGGCAGCAAAGAAACGTTTGTAGCGTTATGTCCTGTTGAATTGGCGTTATAATGATGCACATTCTAATGAGGTTCCACTGTATCTAGTTAGGCTGGAAAGAGCTGAAATATTTCTCCTCCCAATGTCTGGCTGTGTTGTTGTTTCAACTGACCTTTGGTGGCCATGATTATGTGCCCCATTTTAATCCGCATAGTCACATTCCATTTCTAGAGAGAATAGAGGATTATTTTGTGTCTGACTGCAAAATAGCACCCTAGGTCATTTAATCTTATCTATCATTGTCTAGTAAGGATTGTGTTACTGATATCCAAAGTAAACATCCATCAATTTATTCCAGGGATCCAGTATACTTAAACAATTTGTGTGAGATATTGTATTTGCAGCCGAAATCAAATAATTGATCTCTGTGTAGGTTGCATCTGCTTCCCTTCCCATGAATCAAATCCACCCGGCAATAAACAAGTTGATTAACCAACTGAGGATTATTGGAGAGTTTACTTGAATGCTAAATAATTCATTTGCATTTCGTAAGTATGATGACTTTGTCCTTTCTGTGCAAATGTTATCCATTATAAATTTATTAAGTGGCAGCCTGTGCTCTTTTTCTTTCTTTATTTGGGGTGGGAGGGGGTGGGACACTTCCACTGTTTTTTTCTTTTTTTAATTGTTCCTTCCCATCATGCAAGATCTTATTTTGCAAATGTCACACTTTTCTGCCAGAGAGGAGGCCAATGGAGGATATCAACATTCACTGCCTAAAAACCTGTTTGGCCCAAAAGCGTGTTAACTTCCACCAACAGATATTGATCTAATAAAAGATACCATTCAAACCACCTTGCTTTCACCTTATTCTCTATTTTCTGCAACATTTTAAACCAACAAAATAAAACAAAACAAATTTTTAAAAAAACGAGATGTGCAGAAGAATTTTGCATCAACGTAGAATTCTGATAAATATTAGATAAACAAAAAAGCTACGGTTTTACAAACTTAGTTAAGGCAGATTCATAGCAAGCAAACTTTAACAAACCTAGAAATTGTGTGTTAAGGCTCCTGCCTTAACTTCCACACCATGAAAGCAGTAAAGATGTTGTATGGCTTCTCATATTGTGCTCGCTTACAACTTAGGCTCCATGCACCCACACTTTGCCTTGGTCTTTCAGCTCCAATCCTCTTCCTTTGCACGTTGGGGGCAACA